>KN183404.1:1307-36873 GCA_000164785.2 Choloepus hoffmanni | reverse complement strand
TTAGACAGGCATTGTCCCCTCCTCTTCAGTTATTTGAAAAATTTGGAAGGCATGGTGGTTTCCCATGTTCTTAAGTGTAAACCAACCCTGTGGGTGTGAACTCATAAGTAGGAACATTTGATGAGGTTACTTCACTTAATGTTTGGCCCAACTCAATCAAGATGGGTCTTAATTCTATTACTGAAGTCTTTTATAAAAAGAATGAAATTCAGACAGAAAGATAGCCACAGAAAACAAGAAGCTGAACACTAACAGAACCTGGAAGAGAGGGGAGAATTCAGGAGGGGCCACCATGTACATTGCCATGTGACAGAGTACACAAGGACCAAGGATAATCAGCAGCCAGTCCCAGAATTCCAGTTTTGTGGAAGAAAGCACTGCCTTGGTGATGCCTTGACCTGTACTTCTCTTATCCTTAAGACCATGATCCAATATATTCCCACAATTTAAGTCAACCTATTGCATAGTATTTGAAGCAGCCAAGGAAATTAAAACAGAAGGATTAGCATTACATCTTTTTTGGCATTGGTAGAATTCATCAGTGAATGTGGTCCTAGAATTTTCTTTATTATGAGGTTTATTATTAATGATTTAAAATATATACTTATTATTGGTTTGTTCATGAATCTGTATATGTTATATGTGTGTTTCTAAGAATTTAATGGTATTCCCCTACGGCTGTTTTTATTTCTGTAAGGTCAGTGGTAATGCCCTACTTTTATTATTTTATTATTTCTGGTTTGGTAACTTGAGTCATATCTTTTTTTTCTTCATCAATATAGCTAAATTTTTTAAATTTCAATTTCTTTGTCTGTCTAGCAAAAGTTATTGATTTTTTCAAAGACCCAACTTTTGCTTTTTTGTTTCTCTTTTTTGTTTTTATTCTCTATTTCATCTATTTTCTTCTTTCTAATACTTTTCAGTTTAGTTTTCCTTTCTCTAGTTCCTTAAGGTGTGAGTTAAGGTTTTGATTTGAGATTTTTTAAAATAAAAGCATTTACAGCTATAAGTTTCTCTCTGAACACCTCCTTTACCTCATCCCATAAGCATTATTATACTGTATTTTCATCTTCTTTCATCTCAGTACTTTCAAATTTCCCTTGTGATTTCTTTTTGACCCATTGATTAAGAATGCTTTGTTTAATTTCTACATATTTATGAATTTTACAGTTTTTATTCCATTTTATAACTTCATTCCATTATATTTGGAGTAGATATTTTGGATTAATTCAATTTTTAAAATTTATCAAATTGTTCTGTGGCTTAACATATCAGCTCTTCTGGAGAATGATCCATGTACACTTGAGAAGAATATATAGTCTGCCATTGGTGGGTGTTCTATATATGTCTGTTAGGTCTAGTTGGTTATAGTAGCCTATAAGTACTCTATTTCCTTATTGATCTATTGTCTATATGTTATAGAAATTTTTGGAAGTGGTGTTTTGAAGTATCCAACTATTATTATAGAACTATCTATTTCTCCACTCATTTCTGTTAATGTTTGCCTCATACATTTTGGGGCTCTGTTGTTAGGTTCATATATGTTTTATTTAATTTTTATTTCATAATCATAAACTTAACTCTGAAATCTAGCCAAACTTGGAGAGGGAGGAAAATATGGAACCCAAAGAACTGCAGTGATTGCACAAATATTATAGGAATCTGTGAGCAGACTAGGGGTGCTTGGGTGCTCTCCTGAGGTACAAAAGTAATGGTTTGGTTGTCAAGATATGACACAAATACATTAAATTATAGTTCTCCACAGTTGGCAATGTTGATCTTCTTGCAGGTCTTGCCAATCCTGGATGCAAAGTTTCCATGGCTTCTACAATATTCATGTCCTCTTTCATCATGCCAATGACCATCTGCTTAACATCTATATACTCTGTCCTAGCACTGTATATTGAAAATTTGGAACCATTTGTGTTGTCTAGCATTTCCATGGGCAAGGTGCCAGGACCCATATACTTAATGATGAAGTTCCCATCATCAAGTTTTTCCTCATAGATGGACTTTCTACCAGTGTTATTATGTCATGTGAAGTCAACACTGGCACATAAACCATGGAATAATTCTGTGAAAGCAGGAACATATAATGAAGTCCTTTCTCCACAGTGCTCACAACATGGAAATCTTCTGCTGTCTTTGGAATTTTGGTTGCAAACAGCTCAAAGGAGATATGGCCCAAGGGCTTATTGTCAATGGCAAAGTTGAATAACATTGTGGGGTTGACCATGGCTGTGTTTGATGGACTGCCACTCTGGGAAGCAGTATCTGTTTTGTGTATGTTTATAATTGCTGTGTCTCGTTGAACTGACCCTTTTATCAATACATGATAATGTTTTATGTCTCTTAAAACATATTTAACTTAAAATCTCTTTTGTCTGATATTAGTATAGAACTCCAGCTTTCATTTGGTTAATAGCTGTATGGAATATTTTTTCATCCCTTCACTTTCAACCTATTTGGGTCCTTTGATTTAAGGTGAGTCAATTTAAACAGCGTATAGTTGTGTCACAGTTTTTACCCATTCTACCAATTTTGGTCTTTTGATTGGAGAGGTAAATCCTTTTACATTTAAATAATTACTGAGACAGAACTTAAATCTGTCATTTTGTTATCTTTTTGCATGTCATACACTTTTCCTCCTTCATTTCCTCTTTTTTTTTTGCATTCAGTTGATCTTTAGTAGTGAACCATTTTGATCCCTTCTCATTTCCTTGTGTGTGTATGTTGATGAGTATGTTTTATATATTTTCATTGTGGTTATGAGAATTTGTTTCAACATCTTAAATCTATAAAAATTCTAGTTTTCATTTATACAAACTTAACACAAATAGCACACATAAAGTCTGCTGCTATACTTCTCTGTCTCTCTTATATTGTCTTTCTCACAATTACTCCATTGTATGCCCCATACTGTAAATCTTTACTTATTTTTATGCATTTATGTTTTAAATACTGTAAGACATAAAAAGTAGAGGAGCAAACAAAATACATAACACTGGAATTTAGGTTTACCTAGGTAGTTTCATTTCCAAGAAGATATTTATTTTGTCATATGGCTTCATGTTATTGTCTGATGGCCTTTCATTTCAATCTGAATGACTAACTTTAGTATTTCTTGAAGGGCAGGTCTAGTGGTAATGAATTCACTGCTATTTCTAATCTGAAAATATCTCAACTTCTGCCTTTGTATTTTTAATTTCAATTTTGTTGAGATATATTCGCATATATAAAATTATTCACAGTATACAATCAATTGTTCACAGTACCATTATATAGTTTTGTATTCATCACAATTAATTTTTGAACATTTTCATTACCACAAGAAAATAATAAAAACAAAAATTAAAGTAAAAAAGAACACCCAAAACATCCCACCTCCATCTCTCCCTATTATTCATTTACTTTTTGTCCCCATTTTTATACTCATTTGCGCATACACTGGATAAGGGAGTGTGAGCCAGAAGGTTTTCACAATCACATAGTCACACAGTGTAAGCTATGTAGTTACACAATCATCTTCAAGAATCAAGGCTACTGGATTGCAGTTCAACAGTTTAATCTATTTCCTTCTAGCTATTCCAATACACTAAAAACTAAAAAAGGGTATCTATATAATGCATAAGAATAACCTCTAGAATATCCTCTTGACTCCAGTTGAAATCTCTCAGCCACTAAAACTTTATTTTGTTTCATTTCTCTTCCCCTTTTTGGTCAAGAAGCCTTTCTCAATCCCATGATGCTGGTTCCAGGTAAACCTCTGGGAGCCATATCCCATGTTGGGGGGAGGGCAGCAAGTCCACCTGCCAAGTTGGCTTAGAGAGAGAGGCCACATCTGAGCAACAAAAGAGGTTCTATGGGGGTGATTCTTAGATACAATTATAAGTAGGCTTAGCCTCTCATTTCTAATAATAAGCTGCACAAGGGCAAGCCCCAAGATCGAGGGCTTGTCTTTCTAATTTGGTAGTCCCCAATGCTTTTGAGAATATCAGAAATTCCACAGGTGGGAAAGTTTTTCCCCAGTTCCTCAAGGGGATTTTGCAAATCAATTTTTATCTGCTGAAATTACTCTGGGATGTATTGGGGCTTCACACTAAACTGTACAAACCATCCAGATCTCACTCTCAATTCAAAATTCCATGTAATTATGGTGTTTGAAAGAACTGACCATACAAGTTAAATTATATAGTGTACTACAGAAAATATAGATATTGCAATAAATAAGCATCTCTTCCTTTGGCTGCACATGTAAGTTGAAGTTTTAAAGCACTGTTGATATCATCCTTTAGCCTTTAGTCTAATTTAACTTAATCCTACCCAAGTCCATTTCTTTCATATCTCTAATTGAAGTCTGATCTCTTTTTCACCTTCTTTAACAGTTGCTGTATGGGGTAATACTGACATTCATAGCTTCCAAACTTGGAGCCCCCTCTTGAAGTTTGGCTCTGAGTCTCAGGCATCACATCACACAGGTACCCAAAGTTCCAGGGACAGATCAGTTTATACACTAGAGCTCAGCATCTCAGAATTTAGAAACAGCCATTACAACTCAGGAATAGATGTAACTGCTGTAAGAGATTACAATCTAGGAACTTTTACCAAAAACTTACCCTGATAACCTATGCTTTCAGATTCTACTCAGAGGTTGCACATTACAGTTTGTACATATTAGTGAGGTATTATAATGTTTCTCTTTTCATTTCTGGTTTATTTCACTAGACATACTATCACCAAGGTCCATTCACCTAGTTGCATACCTCACAATTTCATTCCTTCTAATAGTCACTCAATATTCCATTATATGTATACACCACAGTTACCCATTCTATTCATCAGTCAATGTACCATTATGCTGCCTACATTCATTGTGAATTGTGAATACTGCCACAGTAAACCCCACTGTTCAAATGCACATTTGTGTCCCTGTTCTCATTTCTTCAAAGTATAAACCCAATAACAGAGGAGGTAGAATTTAACAAGTGATTATGACTACTGAGTCATTATATAGCTAATTCTTTTTTTCTAGTGTATTAGAGTAGCCAGAAGGAAATACCAGAAAATATTGAATGGTAACCCAGTAGCCTTATTCTTTGATAATTATTGTATAACTACATAACTTTTTTCTTGTGACTGTGTGATTGTAAAAATAGTTATGTGACTCTATCTGTGGTGTTTAAAAAGAAATTTCAAATAGAGAAAATACAAGCAAACCAAATCCAACAGAATAATATAAATAACATGCATCATGACCAAATGGGATTTATCCCAGGAATGCAAGAGTAGTTCAACATAAGAAAATCAAACAATGTAATATACCACATTAATAGAAGGAAGGAAAAAATTCACAATAATCTCAATTGATATAGAAAAGGCAATGGAAAAAATCCAACACCCTTTCATGGTAAAAGCTCTCTGTAAACTAGAAATAGAAGGGAACTTATTCATCATGGCAAACACATTTATGGAAAACCACAATGGTGAAACACTGAAACCTTTTCAAGACAAGGATACCTCCTCTGTGAGTTCTGTTTGACATACTACTGGTAATTCTAGCCAGAAAGTAAAAGAAATAATAGGAATCCACATTGGAAAGTTAAAAATAAAACTGTCTGTTGACAGGTGATGTAATCTTCTATGTAGAAAAGTTTAAATAATTCAAAAAACCTTTTAGATTTAATTAAAAAATCAGCTAAGTTGTAGGATATAAAATAAACATGCAGAAGAAATACATTGTATTTCTATAACACAAGCAAAGAACAATCCATCAAAGAAACTAAGAAAGTTCCATTTAAAATATTTTTAAATATTTATGGAATAAGTTTAATTAAGAAGATGCAAGGTTTGTACACTAAAAACTATGGGTGGCCATTATTGCTGAAAGAAGTTAAGGAAGACCTAAATAATTGAAAAGACATCCCAAAGTAATCTACAGAAATGAAATCCCTATGGAAATTCCAATTGCATTGAAATAAACAGTATTTATAGCAAATATGGAAAGGGCAATCTTCATATTCAAATGGATTTTTGAAGCCCACAAAAATCCAAAATAATCTTTAATAAGAACAAAGTTGGAGGATATCACTTTCCAATTTCAATACTTACTACTAAGGTACAGTAATTAAAACAGTTTAGTACTGGCACTGGTATAGACATATAGGTCAATGGAATAGTATTAAGTTTAGAAATAAACCCACACATTTATGGCAAAATGATTTTCAACAAGTGTGCAAAAATCATTCAATGTAGAAATAGTACCTTCAACAAATATCACTAGGAAACTGGATATTCACATGCAAAGGAATGAATTTGGTTCCTAACTCACACCATATAAAAATATTAATTCAAAATGGATCAAGGATATAAATATGAGTCAAAATCATAAAAACTTTAGAGAAAAATATAGGTGTAAATCTTCATTAACTTGAATTTAGAAATGGATTCTTATATATGACACTAAAAACACAAGCAACAAAAGAAAACACATATGAATTGGCCTTCAGCAAAATTGGAAACTCTTATGAATCAAAGACATTATGGTGAAAATAAAAAAGCAACCTACAAAATGGGAGAAAATAGCTGCAAATCATATGTCACATAGGGGTTCAATATCAGGAATATATAAAGAGCACTTCACAAATAACCCATTAAGAAAGGGCAAAGGGGAGGGTGACATCAGCAAGATGGTAGAGTAAGACACCACTGTAGAATTCACCCCTTAGAAACATTGAAAATGAGCAGAATCTCTCAGAATCAACTCCCCCAAAACTCTTGGAAATGATTGAGAACAGAAAACAACTCAACAAATGTTGAATTTGTAAAAAGAAAACATAAAAGTGGTAGGAAAGCCACAAAATGTGTTTATTTCCAGGCCTCTCCTGCTCACT
The DNA here is from genome assembly GCA_000164785.2 of Choloepus hoffmanni. Taxonomy (NCBI): domain Eukaryota; kingdom Metazoa; phylum Chordata; class Mammalia; order Pilosa; family Megalonychidae; genus Choloepus; species Choloepus hoffmanni. Next base: position 29,983 of record KN183404.1, on the reverse strand, counting down.
TGTTTCTGCACAGGAGTTTGAACAACCCATAGTAGAAGTGAAGGTCTCTGGGGACTGATTATTGGTGCACCTAAATGAAAATATTGGGTTTCTTTTTACATTGGCCCCAACTGGATCTATGGAAGATGGACTCAGAACACTTGTCTGGTTTGCCTAACACAGAATTTACCTGGTGAGGAGAAGTAGCATGGAGAAGTGGAGAAGAGTGGTACAGTAGAGCCAGCATTGAACGGTAGAACAGAGTGGTGGAGAGAACCTGAGTTGAACAGAACCACCTGGTGTGAAAGACTGTGGCTGAGACAAAGAACACAGCTAAGGGCCTCAGAAAGAAAATCTGGGGAGAGAAATTCCTTTTATGCAGGGGAAACAGTCACACATAAGGAGAATTCTTGAAAACTACTGCACATTGCCAGAACAAAATATATGCTTAGAAAGACCTGAAAATAACTTAATTAATTGCTCACCATGGGCTGATCTATAGGTTTCGTATAAACAGGGCTAAGAATTGAAGGAGAGCCACAACAGAAAATTACACTAAAACCCTGGAGAAGGGGAGTACCTGACTTCCAGAATTATCAATCAAAAATATTCAAATGCCTAGTCTTCAAGAAAAGATTACAAGACATACAAAAAAAAAAGGAACAGAATAAAACAATGAAAGAAATACAAGACAAAGAAAGAAATACAAGACATACAAAAAAAAAAAAAAAAGGAACAGAATAAAACAATGAAAGAAACCAAGACATTGAAACAACTACTTGCTTAAAGACATGGTCAACTATCCAAAATAAGTTGAATGAACTAATGGAAAATATGGACATACAGCAATAGAAATAAGGACATCAGGAAGACAATTCATATGACATAGCATATTAAAATCAAACTATTGAATGCTATAGATAGAATTCTTACAGTCTTATGAGAGAAGCAACTGTCACATATATGGGGGTCTCAACCAAGATTAAATGCTGATATCATATTGGCAACTACGAAAATAAGAAGGCATTGGAATGACATTTAAAGTGGTGAAAGGAAAAAGATCTCAACCAAGAATTCTATGTCCATCCAAACTGTCTTTCATAAATGAGAGAAAGATTAAGACTTTCCAAAGCAAATGAAAGCTGGGGGGGGGGTATGTCACTAATATTTCAGCCCTACAGGAAATGCTATGGTGATTTCTGCAAGTTGAAAGGAAAGAACACTAGACAATACATCACAATACATCACAACCACATGAAGAAATAAAGATCTCCAGTGAAGGTAACAGTATTGGTAAATATAAGTGCCTATATTTTTATTTTTTTTTGTATTTTGTTTTGTAACACCACTTTTAACTTTCTACAGGATTTAAAAGGCAAATGCATAAAACATCATAAATCAATAGTTTTGGACACATATATATGTAATTTCTTACACAAACTACATAAAGGTGGGGAAGAAAGAGGAATATAGGAACATAGTTTGTGCATGCTATTGAACTTAAGTTTCTATGAAATCAAGATTGTAGATTTAGGATGTTAAGTTAAATCACCATGATGTTAACAAAGAAAATATAGGTGGATATGCCAAAAAAAAAAAAGCAACAAAAAGTGGGGGAAACAAAAGGGTATAGGAACAGTGTGTATTCTATGGAAGTTAAATTGCTATCAAATCAAATATGATTGTTGTGGATTTAGGATGTTGAATTTAAGCCCCATGGTAACCACAAAGAAAATATCTAAAAAAATATACACAGAAGAAAATGAGAAGAGACTTATGGTTTGAAGCTGTTATGAACCCCAGACATGATCATGTTCTTAAAGTTAATTCATTCTGTGAGTGAGGGCCTATTGTGGCTGGAACCTTTTGATTAGGTTATTTCAGTTGAGGCATGCCCCAGATAGGTCTTAATCCTCTTACTAGATCCCTAAATAAGAGCATGAAATAGAGAAAAAGCACAGAAGCTGAGAGAGAAGGGCATGAACAGTAGTTCAGAAAGAAAGCCAAAGTTGAGAAGCCAGAAGATGAAAACAATGAAACCTGGAGATAAGGACCAGCAGATGCTGCCTTCTGCCTTGCCATGTGAGAGAGGAACCAAGGATTGCCAGATTGTCTGCTGATACCTTGATTTTGACATAAACACGTCCTCAGAACTGTAAGCTTATAAACTAATAAATCCCCTGTTCTAGTTTGCTAATGCTGCTGGAATGCAAAACACAATAAATGGATTGGTTTTATAAAAGGGGGGTTATTTGGTTACACAGTTACAGTCTTAAGGCCATAAAGTGTCCATCAACAAAGGATATCTTCACTGGAGAAAGGCCATTGGCATCCAGAAAACCTCTGTTGGCTGTGAAGGCATATGGCTGGCATCTGCTTGCTCTCAGGTCGTGTTTCAAAATGGCATTCCCAAAAATATCTGCATTGGCTTCCAACGGCCATCTTCAAAATGTCTGTCTCAGCTCCAGCTAGCTGTGAGCTCCCTCTTTCTGAGCTTATATAGTGCTCCAGGAAACTAAACAAGGCCCATGCTGAATGGGTGGGGCCACACCTCCATGGAAATTATCCAGAGTTATCACCTACATTTGGGTAGGTCACATCTCCATGGACATTGAACCAATAGGTTTCAACCCAACCCACACTAACACATCTGCCCCCACAAGAATGCCTTAAAGAATATGGCTTTTTCTGGGGGACATAAAATATAAAAACTGGCACATCCCCATTGTTAACAGCCAGCCTATTTCTGGTATATTGGATTTTAGCAATTTAGCCAACTAAAATAGGACTCAAAATGCTACACTACAAATAATAAAACAAGAAAGTAGAAATTATTGGTAGAACTGAGGGACAAAAATGGTTTAAGACTTACAAATACAAAACAGCAAAATGTTAGAAGAAAGTCCTGCATTGTTAGTAGTTACTTTAAATGTAAATGGATTAAACTCCCAATCAAAAGACAGGAAATGGCAAAATGTTTATTAAAAAGGCTGACCCAACAGAATGCTGTTCACAAAAGTCTCACCTTAAATTAAAGGCCATAAGAAGGTTGAAAGTAACAGGAGGGATAGAAAAATATACCATGCAAATAATAATCAAAGGACAGTGGGGTAAATATTGATATAAAATAAAAATGACTTTGAAATAAAAAAAACTGTTATAAGAGAAAAAAGAAAATGATATACTGATAAATAGGTAAATTCAAAAGAAGATATAACAATTATATGCAGGCATTCCTCATTTTCTTCCACTTTGTGGATATTGCATCTTTTACAAATTGAAGGTGCAATGCTTTGGAACTGCATGTGCCCCAGAAAATCACATTCCTAAAGTTAATTCATTCCTGTGAGTGTAAACTTATTGTAAGTAGGACATTTTGATGATGTTACTTCAATGAAGTTTTGGCCCAGTGTGGGACTTAATCTTCTTATTGGAGCTCTTTATAAGAGAATGAAATTCAGACAAAGAGAGAGAAAGCCACAGAAGCAAGATGTTAGAGGAAACAAAACCTAGAAGAGAAGGGAGAGACCAGCATATGTCACCATGTGCATTGCCATGTGTCAGAGAAGTACAGGATCACCAGCAGCTAGTCTTCAGGAAGAAAGCATTGCCTTGATGATGCCTTTATTTGGACATTCTCATGGCTTCAAACTGTAAGCTAATAAATTACCATCATTAAAAGATACCATTTCATGCTATCTGCTTTGAGCAGCCTAGCAACCAAAATCAGAAGTTTCGGGAAAATTGCATCAATCAAGTCTATCAGCCCCATTTTTTCAACAATTGTGCTCACTTCATATCTCTGTCACATTTTGGTAATCTCACAATATTTTAAACTTTTTCATTATTATATCTGTTATGGTGATCTGTGATCAGTGATCTTTGATAATACTATTATAATTTTTTGGGTGCCAATAAACTCACCCATATAAGACAGTGAACTTAATAAATGTTGCATGTGTTCTGACTGCTCCACTGACCAGCCATTCCCCCATTTCTTTCTCTCACTTTGGGTGCCACTATTCTCTGAGACACAATGATATTTAAATTAGGTAAATTAATAACCCTACAATGAGATCTTAGTGTTCAAGTGAAAGGAAGAGTCTTGTAAGACCATTGCTGCCATAGATAGTGATTCCTCTGATAGATATGAGCAAAGTGAATTGACAACATTCTGAAATGGAGTCACTATTCTAGATGATATTAAAAACATTCATGTTTCATGGGCAGAGGTTAAAATATCAACATTAACAATTAGGGAGAAGTTGATTTCAACCCTCATAGATAGCTTTCAGTGGTTCAAGACTTCAGTGGAGGAAGGAACTGAAGATGTGGTGGAAAGAGCATGAGAACTAGAAATAGAAGTGGAGCCTGAAGATGTCACTGAATTGCTACAATTTTTGATGAAACTTTAACAGATGAGGAGTTGATTCTTTATTGGTAAGCAATATGTGTTTTCTTTAAATGAAATATACACTTGGTGAAGATGTTGTGATTATTGCTGAAATGAAAATAAAGGAGTCATAATATTACACTAACTTAGTTGATAAATCAGGGGCTGGGTTTGAGAGGATTGACATCAATATTGAAAGAAATTCTACTGTGGGCAAAATGCTATCAAATAGCATCACATGTTACAAATATTTGGGGGAAGAAAGAGTCAGCCAATGTGGCAAAATTCATTGTCTTATTTTAAGAAGTTGTCACAGTGGTCACAAAATTTAGCAACCACCACCCTGATCAGTCAGCAGCCATCAAAATCAAGGCAAGACCTTCCACCAGCAAAAAGATTATAACTTGCTAAAAGGGCAGATGATGGCTAGCATTTTTAAGAATAAAGTATTTTTAAACTAATGTGTGTACTTTTTTGGACATACTGCTATTGCATAATTAACAGATAGACTACAGTGTAGTGTAAATATAATTTTACATGAACTGGGAAACCAAACAATTTGCTTGATTTGCTTTATTTTGTTATTCACTTTATTGCAGTGGTCTGGAACTGAAGCTGCAATATCTCTGAGGCATGTCTGTATATATGTACATAAAGCATAGCCCTAAAATATAAAATACAAATATTGTGTCATTGGAGGAAGTAAAAGAAGGTTCTCCATTAATAGTAGGAGACTTCAACACACCACTTTCAATAATGGATAGAATATGTAGTCAGAAGATCAATAATGAAATTGAACAGCTTGATAATATTATAAATCAACTAAACCTAACAGACTTATATTGAACACTTTTCCCAACAACAGTAGCATACACATTTTCTGGTGCACATGGGTCATCCACTAAGCAAGACTATATGTGAGGTCAAATAAAAGTTTCAATAGACTTAAAATAATGAAATCATATCTTCTCCAACAAGAATGGGATTAAGCTAGAAATTAAAACAGAGGGAAAAATGGAAAAAATACAAATATAGGGAGATTAAAAGACACATGCTTAAACAACAATTGATCAAAGAAGAAATCACAAGGGAAATTAGAAAATATCTTAAGGCAAAGGCAAATGAATAAAATACCAACTCATATGGGAAGTTGCAAATGCAGTGCTGAGAGGGAAGTTTATACCTCTAAATGTGTACATTAAAAATAAATATCTTAAATCAGAGTCCTGACCTCACAACTGAAAATACAATAAAGGAAGAACAAAGTAAGTCCAAAGAGTGTGAAGGAAGGAAATAACAAATATTAGTGTGGACATAAATGAAATAGAGAAGAAAAAGCAATAAAGAGAATAAATGAAACTAAAAGTTCTCTAAAAAGATAAAATTAACACACTTTAGCTAGGCTTCTAAAGAAAAAATAGAGGGCCAAAATAATTTAAATCAGAAATGAAATGGGGACACTACTATTGACCCACAAAAGCGAAAAGTATTAAAAGAGAGTAATATGAAAAATTGTACACCAAAGATGATAATAGAGATGAAATTGATAAATTCCTGGAAAGCACACAAGTTACAACTATTGACTCAGGAAGAGAGAGAATATGCAAACAAACCAATAACAAGTAAAGACATTGAATCTGTAAACAAAAAACTCCTAACAAAGAAAAGTCTAGGACAGAAAACAACAAAACATCAGTTAAAGAAATGAAAGAAGACCTAAATAAATAAAACGCATGCTATTCATGGATTAGAAGAATGTGTACTGTTAAGATGCCAGTTCCATGAAAACAAATTTGTAGATTCAACAAAATCTGAATCAAGTTTCCAACAGCCTTCTTTGAAAAAGTAGACAAGCCAACCATCCAGTTTATATGGAAAGCTAAGGGGCCCAGAATAGCCAAAACCACCTTGAAATGAAGAACAAATTTGGAGGACTCACATTTCCCAGTTTCAAAACCTACTACAGAAATATTGCAATGAGAAAAGTGTATTATGGCAAAAGAAAAGACACAAACAAATGGAACTGGTCTGAGAGTTTGGAAATAAACCCTAATGTATATGTATATGACAAATTGATTTTTAACAAGGAGAAAAGGCCACTCAAATGGGAAAGAATAGTCTCTTCAACAAATGGTGCTGGGAAAACTGGATCTCCACTTGCCACAAAAGGAAGGAGGACCCCTACATCAAACCTTATACAAAAGTCAATTCAAAATGAATCAAAGGCCTAAATAAGTGCCAGAACTATCAAACTCCTAGAATAAAAGAAACGGAATCAGCTTCAGGACCTTGTGTTAGGTAATGGTTTTTAAGACTACACCCAAAGCACAAGTAACAAAAGAAGAAATAGGTACAAGGGACCTCAACAAATATTTTAAAACAGTAGGCCTCAAAGGACTATATCATGAAAATAAAATGACAACCTACACAATGGGAGAAAATATTTGGAAACCATATAATTGATAAAGTTTTGATATCCAGAATATATGAAGAAATCCTTCAACTTAAAAACAAAAAGATAAACAACCCAATCAAAATATGGGTAAGAGATTTTGTTCCAGTTTGCTAAAGCTACCATTATTCAAAATACCATAAATGGATTGCCTTTTACAAAGGGGATTTATTAGGTTACAGATTTACAGTTCTAAAGCTGTAGAGGTGTCCAAACTAAGGCACCAACAAAAGGATACCTTCACTGAAGAAAGGCTGATGGTTTCCAGAACACCTCTGTCATCTGCGAAGTCACATTGTTGGCATCTACTGATCATATGCTCCCAAGTTCTGTGTTTCAAAATGGCTTTCTCCAAAATGTCTCTGGGCTTCTGTCTCTCTTAGCTTATCTCTCTCAGCTCTTGTGCATCCTCACTTCTTCTCCTGGGTCATTTCTTTCTAAGCATCTGGGGATCCAGATCAGAGGGCAAACTCTGGGCTTCATATCTTAGCTTAGCTTATCCAAATGTCTCTCAGTCTGCACCCCCAAGCATCTCCAAGCATCTGAATCTGTGTGGGTTCTCAGGTCTCTTAAGGACTCCAGTGATCTAATTAAGACCCACCCTGAATGGGTTGCTTCTCACCTCCATGGAAATAGTTTAATCAAGAGTTCTGACCTACAGTTGGGTGGGACACATATCCATGGAAACAACCTAATCCAAATGTCATACCCCACAAGATTGGATTAAAAGATCACGGCTCTTCTGGGGTCCATAACAGCTTCAAACTGGCACATTCCACCCTCTGGACCCCAGAAAGACATGCTCTTTCCAAATGAAAAATGCATTCATTCCATCACAATATCACAAAAGCTTAAATTATTTCAGTAACAATAGATAAGTACAAAGTCTTATCAAAATCACTTACAGGCATGGTTTGTCCTAAGGCAAAATTCCCTGCTGGCAGTGAAACTTAGAGCCAGTTATCTGCTTCCAATATACAAAAGAGGGACAGCCATAGGATAAACATTCCAATTGACATGGGGAGAAACTGAAAGGAAAATGGGGGTAATGGGACCAAAACAGTTCCAAAAATCCACAGGGCAAATGTCATTAGATTTCAAAGTCTGAGAGTCATCTATAGAATGATGTTTTATCCTCAGGGCTTTAGAAAGTGGCAGTCCAACCCTTTCCAAATGTTTATGCAGCAGGCTTCCTCTCTCCAAATGCTGGGGTGATTGCTCTACAATGATATCTCTCCAAAAAAGATGTACAAATGGCCAGAAAGCATATGAAATGGCACTCAACACAATTAATGCAAATAAAAGCTATATGAGGGGAGGGGCAGGGCAAGTTTGTGGAGTGGTGAGGTGTGGAATTTAGTTACTCCTCTAGGGCAGCAAGAAAATAGCCAGCTACTGTCTGGGACAACATTTTTTGGGTCTTCTGTGACCAGAAACACATCATAAAACAGTCTGGAAGGGGTAGAATGGCTGAGATTGCAGCAAAGAACTGTAAGTGTCCCTGGCCAGGGTGCTGGTGCACCACCACTCCCCACAGGCATGTTAGTTCCCTGAGAGAAAAGGAAGCAGTCTCTGCTGGGACCAAGAGGGGAGCTCAACCAGCCTCCAACTCCAGAATTAATTAACAAATTTGGACTGCTGAATAAAAGCTCTGAACACAGATAAATCAAGAGCAAACATGAAAGGAACTGGGAACTTTTTGCCCTGGCAGAGAGGAGGCAGGGATAACAGCAACAACAACAAAAAAAAGTCTTCTGGATTAAGAGTTCAGAATACTGGAAAAGGGCTGGGATCTAAGAAAAAGTGGCACATAGAAATGGGATTCAGCTCAGGCTCTTGATTGGTGAATGCTGGGAGATGGGGTCCAGATATGAAAATTTCTTTGCTTTTCTTTCTCTCCATTTATTTATTATTTATTTATTTATTTTTACTTTTCAGTAGCCCATTAGAGCTGCCAGAAATATCAAGTTTTGGCTCTGCCTTGGGGAAGGGTGGAATTAAGGTTGTCTGAGAGTAACTAGAAAAAGATCATTCCCTAATGTGTGTACATTTAAGTAGTCTCTACAGGGATCAAGGGAAAGTAGCTCAGCAAAGCTACAAATGTGATTTTAATCCTGACAGAAGGTAGGGCTGACAGAAAAAAAAATAAAATGAAATATAAAAAGAATAAAAATGGAGGCTTTGGAGTCAGCTGAGCTGAGAGTGCTGGAAAGGGGCTGTGCCACAAGAAGGGAAGGACACAGAACCAGGTACCAACTCTGGCCCTTGAGTGGTGAAATCTGGGGCTGGAGTAAGGTTCTGAAAAGCGACTTCTTTTTCTTTCTTTGTACTTCCCTTTCCTTTATTCCTTGTTTTAACTTTTCTTCTATTTTTATAATTATTATAAGTAGATCACTAGAGAAAACCTCAGATATTTTCAATTGGCAGTTGGACACAGGCAGGGGCATAGCAAAAAAGTCTGAAAGAAAAAAAGCAATGAGTCAAGTTGGGGAGATTATTCCATAAAGGACATGATTACCCCAAGGAAAGAGGGTTTGGGGCCCAACTCAAATGGTGGACCACCTTCAAAAAACTCAGAACCCAGGGACTAGAAAACAGAAACAGCTTGAGTAAGCCACAGCCCTAGCAAGAACAGGGACTGCAGAGAATTAGAGGTACTGCACTTCTTTACACCAGTGGGTAGATACAGGCTGAGAGGCATCACCTGCTGAACAGGAGAAGAAAAACAGAGTCTACAGTCTTCACAGGATAGTCTGACAAAGGGCTGGGTCTAATATTCAGGGAAACTTGATATGGATTACACCTTCCCCTGGACAGGGAAAATCTGATTCGGGTCGATCATATCTAGGGAGACACCTTCATAAAAAGGTTACATAGAGACAGAGGAAAAACTAGAAAAGTAAGACCAGAAAAATTCTCATCAACTAAACTAAACTATGCTAGAGGTCTAGAAAAAGTTGAATTGAGCAACAAAGAAAAGATAGAGAACAAAGCCAACCAACAAGAAAACCCTAAGTAAAAGAGTGAAAATGAGCTCCAGAATAAACCAATGAAGAAAATCAGATGCCTAGACAGCAAAAAATCATGAACCATACAAGGAAACAAAAATATGGACAAGGCAAATGAAAACCTGATACTTCAACTGAGATACAGGAGTTGAAACAACTAATTAAACACACTAAAACATATCTTCTAAATCAAATCAACAAACTGAAGGAATATGTGGCAAAAGTGATGAAGGATATAAAGAAGACACTGGGTGACCATAAAGAAGAATTTGTATGCTTGAAAAAACAAATGGCAGAACTTGTGGGAATGAAAAGCTCTTTCTTCTCTCTCTGATTTTACACTTCATGATTGATAGTCTTAATTTCTACACTCTTCTCCAAACCTCTCTCTCCTGTCTTGACCTATCAGGCTGTAGCACTCCCTTTAGTATTTCTGGTAGAGTACATCTCTTATTCACAAACTCCCAGTGTTTCTTTTTCTGAAAATATTTTAAAGTCTCCCTTATTTTTGAAGGAAAGTTTTGCTGCATACAGAATTCTTGGTTGTCAGTTATTCTTTTTCATTATCTTAAATATATCATAACACTGCCTTCTCATCTATGTGGTTTCTGCAGAGAAATCTGTGCATTGTCTTTTTGTGCTTCCCTTGAATGTGATGGATCAATTTTCTCTTGGTGCTTTCAGAATTCTCTTTGTCTTTGACATTGGACAATCTAAAAAGAAGAAAGAGCAAAAATGGAGGACTTAACTGTTCACCTGGAGGAACATGAGAAAGAACAGCAAATTTACCCCAAAGCAAAGAGAAGGGAAGAAATAACAAAGATTAGAGCATAAATAAATGAAATTGAAGACATGAAACCAATACAGAGAATCAACAAAACTAGAAGATTGTTCTTAGAGATAATTGCTAAAATTGATAGACACTTAGCCATGCTAACAAAAAAAAAAAAAAGAGAGAATGCAAATAATAAAACCCTAAGTGGGGACGGGAATGTAACTACTGACCCCACAGAAATAAGGAAGATAATGTGAGGATAGTATGAGCAGCTATATGTTAATATACTAGACAAATTAGATGAAATGGACAACTTCCTAGAAAAGCATGAATAATGAACATTGACTTGAGAAGAAATAGATGACATCAATAAACCAATCACAAAAATAAGTAATTGAGTCAGTCATCAAAAAGCTCCCCCCCAAAAAATTCTTTTACCAGATGGCTTCACATGTGAATTCTACCACACATTCAAGAAATAATTAGTACCAATCCAGCTCAAAATCTTCAAAAATATTGAAGAGGAAGGAAAGTTACCTAACTCATCCTATGAAGCCAACATTACCCTAATACCAAAGCCAGAAAAAAATACCACAAAAAAAGAAATTATAGACCAATCACCCTAATGAATATAGATGCAATAATATTCAACAAAATATTCAGAAATTGAATCTGGCAGCACATAAAAAGAATTAAACACTAATAGGGATTTACTCAAGGTATGCAAGGCTGCTTCAACACATCAATAAATCAATGGGAAAACCACATGATTATCGTGGTTGATGGATAAAAGGCATTTGACAAAATTCAGCATCCTTTCTTGGTGAAAATGCTCAAAAGGATAAGAATGGAAGGGAACATCCTCGATATAATAAAGGCAATATATGAAAAACCCAGAGCTAACATCATACTCAATGGGGAGAGATTGAAAGCTTTCCCTCTAAGACCACGAACAAGACAAGGATGCCACTGTCACCATTTTATTCATTATGCTTGAATTTCTAGCTGGAGCAATTAGGAAAGAAAAAGAAATAAAAAAAAAAAAAAACATCCAAATGGGAGAGGAAGAAGTAAAATTTCACTGTTTGCAGATGACATGACTGTATATGCAGAAAATCTGAAAAAATATATAGCAAAGAGACTGGAGCTAATAAATGAATGCAGCAAACTGGCAGGGTACAAGATCAACATGCAAAAATCAGTAGTGTTCTTTTATATGAGTAATAAGCAACATGAGGAAATCAAGAGAAAATTCCATTTACAATAGCAACCAAAAGAATCAAATATTTAGGAATAAACTTAACCTAGGCCACAAAAGACCTATACACAGACAACTATAAGAAATAGCTAAAATAAACAAAAAAGAACCTAAAAAATGGAAGAATATACCGTGTTCACAGATTGGAAAACTAAATATAGTTAAGATGTTAACTATACCTAAATTTTATACATTGAGTGCAATACCAATTAAATCCCAATGACTTAATTTGCAGAAATAGAAAAAAAACAATAACCAAACTTATTTGGAAGGGCAGGGTGCCCTTATTAGCCAAAAATATCTTGAGAAAGAGGAAAGAAGTGGGAGATCTCACACTACCTGACTTTAAATCATATTAAAAAACTAAGATTTTCAAAACAACATGATACTGGCATAAAGATATGTATACCAAACAATGGAATAGAATTGAGTGTTCCAAAGTATACCCTCTCATCTATGGACAATTGTTTTCTGATAAGGCAGTCAAGACAAAGCAACAAGGATAGAGCAGCCTCTCAATAAATGGTGTTTGGAGAACTGGATATCCATATCCAAAAGATTGAAAAAAGGCTCCTATCTCAAACCTTATACAAAAATTACCTCCAAATGGATCAAAACCCTAAACATTAGAGCTGAAACCATAAAACTTTTACAAGAAAATGTAGGGAAATATCTTAAAGATCTTGTGATAGGAAATGGTTACCTAGAAAATCCACTGAAAGCATGAGTAATGAAAGAATAAATAGATAAATTGGATATCCTCAAAATTAAACACTTTTGTACATCAAAATACTTTTTGAGTACAGTGGAAAGGCAACCTCTGCAATAGGAGACAATATTTGGAAACCACATATCAGATAAGGGTGTAATATCCAGAATATATAAAGAGATCCTACAACTCAGCAAGCAAAGACAAACAATCCAATAAAAAATGGGCAAAATCCATGGACAGACACTTTTATGAAGAGGAAATGCAAATGGCTCAAAAACATGAAAATATGCACAATTTCACTAGCTATTGGAGAAATGAAAGTCACAAACACTAGGAGATATCATCTCACCTTACTTGGATGCCATTATAAAAATAAACAGAAAATTACAAGTGCTGGAGAGGATGTGGAGAAAGCGGCACACTTATTCACTGTTGGTGGGAATGTAGAATGGTGAAGCCATTCTGGAAGGCAGTGTGATGGCTCATCAGGAAGGTAAGTATAGAATGGCCATATGGGTGAGCAATTCCATTACTAGATATATACCCAGAGGAACTGAAAGCTAAGATGTGAATGGACATTTGTAAAAACTGATTTTTATAGTGACATTATTCATGATTGCCAAGAGATGGAAACAGTCCAATGTCCATCAATGGATGAGTGGATAAACAAACTGTGGTATATACACACGATGGAATATTACACAGCTGTAAGACATAATAAAGTCACAGAGCATATAACAACATGGATGAACCTTGAGGACATGATGTTGAGAGAAATGAGCCAGAAACAAAAGGACAAGTACTGCATGAACTACTAATATGAACTAACATTAATGAGGAAACTTTGAGAGTTAAAACTGAGAACACATGTTATCAGGATAGGGAAAGAAAGTAGAAATTGGGAATTTAGTGCTGAAAGAGTATAGAATATTCAAGAGGATTGATTGTATAGATCCAGTAATGGATAGATACACAATACTGTGTGATGGTAACACAACACAAAAAGTACACTGAACAAAGATGAAGGTGAATGAATTTAAAAGAGTTATGCTAGGGTCATGTATGACACCAGAAGGAAAGATAGAAGATAAAAACTGGGACTGATTAACTTAGTGAAACATAGAGGGGTCAACAATGGTGATTAAATGTACAAATACAAAAATGTTTTTACATGTGGGAGACCAAATGAATGTCAAATTTGCAAGGTGTTGAAAATGGGATTGTATTGGGGAAAATATAATCAATGAAAACTAGAGTCTATGATTAATGGTAACATTGAAATATGATTCAATTATTTGCAACAAAGGCAATACAACAGAGTTAAATGTCTATGAGAAGGGATAAAAGGAATGGATATGGGATTCTTGGCGGTGGTGGTGATGGTGGTGTTGTCTGACATTTTAATTGTATTTTCTGTATTTTATATTCATTTTTCCTTTTATCATTTTTATTATTCTTATTTTAACTCTTTTTGGAGTAATGAAACTGTTCAGGGCCTGATTGTAGTGATTAATGCACAAGTATATGATACTGTGAACCATTTACTGTACACTGTGGATGATTGTATGGTATGTAAATACATCTCTATAAAATTACAGGGGGGAAAATAAACAAGGATACAAGTGCTTGAGAACACGTGGAGAGAGAGATGTACTTATTCACTGTTGATTGTGGAGTAGAATGGTGCAACTCACCTGGAGGGCAGTGTGGTTTTTCCACAAGAAGCTAAGCCAGGGACTCCTGAGTCACTGGGGGAAAATGTGGAAATGGACGACCAAGGTTATTACTGATATTCTCACAAACATTGAGGACTGACAATTTGGTATGCCACACCCTCAATCTTGTGGCTTGCCCTTATGAAGCTTATTACTGCAAAGGAGAGGCTAAGCCTCTTATAATGGTGCCTAAGACTCTCCCCCAGAGTACCCATTTGTTGCTCAGATGTGACTTTTTCTCTCTAGCTAAGCCAACTTGGCAGATGAATCCATTCCCTCCCCCCTAAGTGGGACCTGACTCCAAGGGCTGTAAATCTCCCTGGCAATGCAGAATATTACTCCCAGGGATGAGCCTGGACCCAGCATTGTGAGACTGAGAAAATCTTCTTGAACAAAGGCAGGAAGCAAAATGAAACAAAATAAAGTTCCAGTGGCTAAGAGATTTCAAATGAAGTCAAAAGGTCACTCCGGAGGGCATTCTTATGCACTATATAGATATCCCTTTTTAGGTTTTAGTGTATTGGAATAGCTAGAAGCAAAATACCTGAAACTGTCAAATTGCAACCCAGTAGCCTTGATTCTTGAAGATGTATAACTATGTAGCTTACATGGGGTGATGAAATGATTGTGAAAACCATGTGACTCACACTGCCTTTACCAGTGTATGAATGGATGAATAGAAAAATGGGGGCAAAAACTAAATGAAAAATAGGGTGGGATGGGGGGATGCTTTGTGTGTTCTTTTTTACTTTTATTTTTTAAATCTTATTTTATTATTTCTGGTGTAAGGAAAATGTTCAATAATTGATTGGGGTGATGAATGCACAATTACATGATGGTACTGTGAAGAGCTAATTGTACATCATGGATGATTTCATGGTATGTGAACATATCCCAATAAAACTGAATTTAAAAAACATATATGCCCACCAAAAGCCCTGAATAAGAATGTTTATAGCAGCTTTATTCAAAATGAGAATGAGTAAATAAATTTTGGTATACTCATTTAAAAAAATATATCCTGCAAATCTCATTATGTATATACTTGGAAAACTGAAAGCAGTGTTATGAATGCACATTTATGGTGGCAGGATTCATGATTTGCAACAGATTGAGGTGGTCTAAGGGTACATTAACTGATGAACAGAATGGTGAACTGTGGTATATGCATACAACAGAATACTGAGCAGCTGCCAGAAAGAATGAATTTATGAGGCATGCAACTAGGTTAATGGACATTGAGGACAGCATTTTGGGTGAAATAAGCCAGAAATGAAGAGAGAAACATTATAACACTTCATTAATATGGACTGACTACAATGTGCAAACACTGAGAATTGAGAATTGGAGCATAGATTATCAGAAGAAGGCTTATTATAATGGACCCTAGATTGTAAGATCTTATGGCAGTCACATCTATTCCTGTGTTGTAATGTTTACCTCTAAATTTTAAGATGCTGAACTCTTTGTGTATAACCTGGTTAGTCTCTGGAACTTCAGGTACTTGTGTGACACCTGACACACTGAGCTAGAATTTGGAAGCTATGAATGCCAGTATTATCCCATTCAGCAATTGTTAAACATGAAAAAGAATTCCTACTTCAGTTGGAGATATGAATGAACCACACCTGGTTAGGAATAAGGCAAATGAGACTAAATGGTAAAGGATGATATTGACTGTGTTTTAAAACTTCAATTTCTGTGTGAGACCAAAGGAAGAGATGTTTATTTGGTACAAAATCTATATTTTCTGTAGGACACTAAATAATTTAACTTTTATGGTCAGTTTATTCAAATACCATAATTACATGGAAATAAGAATAGGGAGTGAGATCTGGTTAGTTTGCACATGTTACTGTGAAACTGCTATACATCCCAAAGTAACTTGGGTCGATAATAAAAAAAGTATTTGCAAAGCTCCCCTGAGGGACTGTGGAAAAATGCAGAAATATTAAACTTCCCACCTGGGGTACTACCGATATTCTCACAAGCATTGGGGGCTACCAATTTAGAAGGCCATGCCCTTGATCTTGGGGCTTGCCCTTATGCAGCTTATTACTGAAAAGGAGAGTCCAAGTCTATTATAATTGTGCCTAAGAATGTCCCCAAGAGAAACATTTTTGTTAGCCCATTTGACAGGTAACTCACTGTCATGGCCCCTAGGTGGTAAGTGACCCCAGGGGGTGTAAATCTCTCTGGCAACATGGGGCAAGACCCCCAGGGATGTCCCTGGACCCAGTATCATGGAGTTGAGAAAGTCTTGTTTACTGAAAGGGGGAAGAGAAATTGAACAAATACAGTTTCAATGACCGAATGATTGAGAGGTCATTCTGAGGGTTATTCTTATGCATTATATAGATATTCTTATTTAGTTTTACTGTATTGGAATAGCTAGAAGCAAATACTGGAAACTGTTGAACTGCAATCCAGTAGCCTGGATTCTTGAAGACAAATGTATAACTATGTAGCTTACACAGTGTGACTGTATGATTGTGAAAACCTTGTGGCTCACACTCCCTTTATCCAGTGTATGGACAGATGAGTAGAAAAACTGGAATAAAAATTAAATGAATAATAGGGGTGATGGGGGAAAAGAGATATTTTTGGTGTTTTTCTTTACTTATATTTTATTATTTTTATTTTCTTGGAGTAATGAAACTATTCTAAAATTAATTTTGGTGATGAGTGCAACACTATATGATAGTAATTTGAACAATTGATTGCACATTGTAGATTATTGTATGGTATGTGAACATATCTCATAAAACTAGATTGAAAAAAAAGACAAGGATGACCACTGTCACCATTGTTATTCAAATTTTGTTTGAAGTCCTAGCTAGAGCAATTAGGAAAGAAAAAGAAATGAAAGCCATACAAATTGGAGAGGAAGAAATACAACTTTCATTGTTTGTAGATGACATGATCAAATATGTGGAAAATCTGGAGAAATCTACAGCAAAGCTACTAGAGCTGATAAATGAATACAGAAAAGTGGCAGGGTTCAAGATCAACACACAAAACTCAGTAGTATTCCTTACACTAATCAAGAAAATAATTCCATTTTCAATAGCAAACAAAAGAATCAAGAATTTAGGAATAAAGTTAACCAAAGCCACAAAAGGCCTATACACAGAAAACTACAAGAAATTGAGAAAGTAAAACAAACAGGACAACATAAATGGAAGAATACACTGTGTTCATGGATTGCAAGTCTAACTATAAGGGATGTCTGGGTGCTATGGGATGTTTTGGGTGTTCTGTTTTATGTGAATTTTTGTTCTTATTTTTATTTTTGGAGTGTAATGAAAATGTTCAAAAATTGATTATGGTGATGAGTGCTCAACTGTATTATGGCACTGTGAACAATTGATTGTATACTGTGGATGATTGGTATGTGACTATATCTCAGTGAAAGTGAATTAAAAAACCACATGAGATACCTTTCAATATCCATTATAATGTTGGCTGTTACAAAAATGGAAAATAAAAGTTTTGGAGAAGATGCAAAGAAATAGGAACACTCATTCATTGCTGATGGCAATGTGAAATGGTGCAGCCAATCTGCAAGGTAGTTTGGCATTTCTTGAGACAGTCAAGTGTATAATTATCTTATGACCCAGCAATCCGACTTCTTGGTATATACCCAAAATAATGAAAGCAGGAATTTTAACAGATATTTGTACCCTGATGTTCATAGCAACATTATCCACAATTGCCAAAAGATGGAAGCAACCCAATTGTCCATCACTGATGAGTGGATAATAAAATGTTATATATACATGCAAAGGAATAGCATTCAGCCTTAAAAGGAATGAAGCACTGATATATGCATTGACATGTATAAACCTTGAAGACATCATGTTGAGTGAAATAAGGCAGATGAAATGGGACAAATAGTGCATGATCTCACTGATTTGAAATAAACAGAATAACATACACATTAGAGTCTGATCATGGCTTTTGATTAGCAACTTTGGATCGCTGGGGTCCCAACTCTGAGAGCAGCTGTTATTCCAACCCACCATGGACAAATGCACCAATGGTCATAGCTTTAAACCACCATGAAAAAAGGCCATGGCAGAAGACACTTAAAGATGCTATGTTTCCTCAGGGCTGTGGGAGAAAATTAGTTAAGGGCTGCATTTGCTTTGCAGACCAAGCAAACTCAGCTTTGGGAAGCCATGGAAGAAATATTTGGAACCCATACTGATCTCTTGCTCAAGCCATTTTGGAGCTTATCTGTGCCTCCTGTGTGGGTTCCTGGCCCTATTCCCACTGGATAATACAGACTCCTAAAAGTCCTCTCCTGTGTGATGCTGCCCCCCTCAGAATTTACCTCCAGGTGAAAGTAACTTGAGACAATGAGAGGAGTCTAAAAAACCATAGAATTGGATAATCAGTGGCAAATGCATTCCTGTTTTAAACACGTGGGAAAGGGAGCCTGTCACCTGAGAAATGGAGAGGGCATTCAAACTCCTGTTATCATAGGAGCATCAAAACAACTAACAAGCACAAGACTAGGACAAGACCCAGGTCCAGGAAAGATATGGAGGATGCTGCCCACTGCATTCATCTTGGGCAGACCTTCATGTTAGAAGAGTTGAAACTCAAGAAATTCGTTGTATTATCACAGGTGGTTACAAAACCATGAAGCAAACATCTCAGGAAATAAATCCCAATGTTAACATTTTAAAAATATTAACATGTAAAGTGTGCAAATAAAAGAGTACATGACAAAGAAATGGGAAATGATTGCCAATCAAAAGGATGTGGATGAAAAAGGAAGTAAACATCAATGATGAAGACCAGGATGGGAACATAACAAACAAGCATTTCAAAAATGATCTTGAGAAGGGTGGGGCAAGATGGATTGGTGAGTTGTGGAATCTAGTTACTCCTCTAGGGCAGCTGTTAAATAGCCAGGAACAGTATGAAATTCAGGGACTTTGGTGACCAGGCACACTTCATAAACCAATGTGGAATGGGTGGAACTGCTGAGATTGCAGCAAAATCTGTAAGATTCCCTGGCAAGGGTCTGGTGCCCCTCCCACCCAGGCTAGGAAACTGTCTTGGAGCTGGTTCCCTGGGAGCAATGATGGGTGATCAATCCAGCACAAATTACAGAATTAATTAATGAATTTCAGACTGCTGAATAAAAGCTCCAAGCACAGCTATACTAGAAGTGGGCTCCAAAAGGAGCCAGGGGGAATCTGTCCAGCAGAGAAGTTGTGGGGCTGTCAACAACATCAACAAAAAATCAGAGACTTTTGGAGTTAGAGATGTTAAGAATACTGCTCCAAGAAAAGGGTCACATAGAGATGGGTAACAAATCAGACTCTCGCTTCCAAACCTGGAGAGCTGGGGTCCAGCTCTGAAAAGTTTTTTTTTCTTTCTTGTTCTATGACTCCTTATCTTTTTACTTTTCAATAGCCCATAAGAGCTTCTGTTTCAGCACTGCCCTCAGCAAGGGCAGAATTAAGAACTAAAGTTGTCTGGGAGTAAATATTCTAGTGAAAGAGATGATAGCCTAAACAGCTTATCTTTAAATAGCCCATACTGGGAGAGAGAAAACTTGGGGATGGATAAAGGCTTTGAAAAGGGTTTTCTTTTTTTTTGAGATAAATATTCTAAGTAGCTCATTACAGAAAGCCTCAGATATTTGCAACTGGCCCCTGGATCCAGGCAAGGGTGGAGATAAGATAGGTCTGAGAGGCAAAGCACTGGGACTAGTGGGGGAGACAATTCCCTAAAGGGCATAACCTTCCCAAGACAAGGGGGCAGAGCCCAGCTCAAGTGGTTTTGCTGCTTCAGAGAACTCAGACCCAGGAGTTGGAAAACAGAAACCAGTATTGGTCAGCCATGACCCTGGCAGGGACAGTGTCTCCAGAGAATTAAAGACACCTGTGGGACCTCTTTGCACTTGTGGGGAGCTGTGGACTGACAAGTGCCACATGCTAGACAGGATAGGAAAAGCACAGAGTCTAGATGTTTCACAGGAGGGTTTCACAACCTGTAGGGTCTCATTATCACAGAAAATTCACACACTGTGCTTGAGATTTGGACCTCTCTGGACTGGGAAAATATGATTGGGGTCAATCATATGTGGTGACTACCTCTCACAAAAAGGTTAAATACAGGCAGGGAGAAGCTAGGTTATAGATCTAGAATAAGTTGAACTACACACCAAAGAACAGAGAAAAAAGAAAATCAACAAGATAAACCTAGGTAAAAGAGAGAAAATGAACTCCAGAATAAACTAATCAAGAAAATCAGATGCCCAGACAACTAAAAATAATGAGCCATATGAGGTGGGCCAGTTTGAATGCATTATGTCCCCCCAAATGACATTATCTTTGATGTAATCTTGGGTGGGCAGACTATCGGTGTTAATTAGATTGTAATTCTTTGAGTGTTTCCATGGAGATATACCCCACCCAACAGTGGGTGATGACTCTGATTGGATAATTTCCATGAAGGTGTTGGACCACCCACTGGGTGTGTCTGAATTAAATTACTGGTGCACTATATAAGATAAGAGAGAAGAAGTGAGCTTGCTACAGCCAAGAGGGACACTTTGAAGAAAGCACAGGAGCTGCAGATGAGAGACAGTTTGAAGATGGCCGTTGGAAGCAGACTCTTGCTCCAGAGAAGCTAAGTGAGGACAAATACCCCAAGTGCAAATAAGAGTGACATTTTTGAGGAACTGCAGCCTAGAGAGAAGCATCCTGGGAGAAAGCCATTTTGAAACCAGAACTTTGGAGCAGACACCAGCTGTGTGCCTTCCCAGCTAACAGAGGTTTCCCAGACGCCATTGGCCATCCTTCAGAGAAGGTACCCGATTGCTGATGTTATACTTGGACACTTTATGGCCTTAAGACTGTAACTGTGTAACCAAATAAACCCCCTTTATAAAAGCTGATCCATTTCTGGTGTTTTGCATTCTGGCAGCATTAGCAAACTAGAACAGATTTTGGTACCAGAGAAGCAGGGTGCTGCTGAGTTTGCAAACACCAAACATGTTGGAATGGCTTTTTAAATGGATAAGGGGAAGTTTCTGGAAGAATTGTGAGGAGCTTGATAGAAAATGCCTCAACTGCTTTGGAGAGACTATTTGTGGAAATATGGACTCTAAAGATACTTCTGATAAGGCCTTGAACAGATGATGAATGTGTTGTTGCAAACTGAAAGAAAGGTGATCCTTGTTTTAAAGTGGCAGAAAATTTGGCAAAATTGAGTCCTGGTGTCAGATGGAAAGAATTTGAAAGCAACAACCTGGAATACTTAGCTGAGGAGATCTCCAGACTACGTGTGGAGGATGTACCCTGGCTTCTACTTGGAGCTTACAGTAAAATGAGAGCAGAGAGAGATAAACTTAGAACTGAACTCTTGGGTTCAAAGAAACCAGAAGCTGATGGCTTGGAAAATTACGAGCTTCCAGGGGTTGGAATCCCAGAAGCTACAGCCCAATGTGAGGTTGTAACCAAACATGGATCCCAGCTGCCATTTCAGTACAAGCCAAGATTGGAAAAGGAGTTAAGCAGAAAGGATTTGTGGAAAGTCCTATTGTCTGATGGCTTTGACAACTGTGTGCTTCATGTGAAGCCAACAGAATTTTTGCAATATCTTTATAGACAGAGCCATTGCCAGTCTGGACTGGAGGAGACAGACAAGGAGCAAATTGAAGGAAAAATTTCTTCAAAGACAGAGCCATGGAGGTTGAGGTCTGAAGTCAGGAGATCTCAGGCTGGGAGGGCAGAGCAGCCCACAAGCATGGAAAGGGTGAGTTTGCCTTGGAGGTCGAGGGCAGGCCTTCTGCCTCAGTGCTCAGGAAGTGTTCTGCCACCACAAGCCACAAAGAGGATGGAGCACATTCCCAGGGAATTGAGGAGAGCCTGGCTGCCACCACACAGTTCTGAAGGGGTTGAGCATGTGCCCCAGAGATGGAAGGGAATCTGGGTGCTGCCCCAATGTTTGAAGAAGGTGGGGATGAGTAAGTGGTCTCCCCAATGTGTGGGTATGTTGGAACACTCACCCAAGCATTTGGAGAGGAAAGGGCTGCCACAAAGGCCCTTAGGAAGGGTTAGACTCCTGCTCTCTCAAGCCCCAAGGATGCAACATCATTCTGTAAATGACTCTCAGACTTTGAAATCTAGTGAAGTTTGTCCTGCGGGTTTTAGGAACTCTTTTGGTCCTGTTAACCCTGTTTTCCTTACTCTTTCTCCTTATGGCAATGGGAATGTTTATCCTATGAATGTCCCTCTTCTGTATACTGGAAGCACATAACTTGTTCTAAGTTCACAGATCCACAGTTAAAGGAAAATTATGCCTTAGGACTAACCATGTCTATAATTGATTTTGATGGAATTTTGTACTTAACTATTGTTACTGAAATGATTTAAGTTTCTGTGATATTGTGGAATGAATGTATTTTGTATATGGAAAGATAATGTCATTTTGGGGTCCAGGGAGTGGAATGTGCCAGTTTGAATGTATTATGTCCCCCAAATGCTGTTATCTTTGATGTAATCTTGTGTGGGCAGACTATCAGTGTTAATTAGATTGTAATTCTTTGAGCATTTCCATGGAGATGTGCCCCACCCAATTGTGGGTGATGACTCTGGATAATTTCCATGGAGGTGATGGCCTACCCATTGGGTGGGTCCAAATTAAATTACTGGTGCACTATATAAGATCACACAGAAGGAGTAAGCTTGCACAGCCAAGAGGGACACTTTGAAGAAAGCACAGGAGCTGCAGATGAGAGACAGTTTGAAGATGGCCATTGGAAGCAGACTCTTGCTCCAGAGAAGATGAGAGAGGACAAATACCCCAAGTGCAACTAAGAGTGACATTTTTGAGGAACTGCAGCCTAGAGAGGAGCATCCTGGGAGAAAGCCATTTTGAAACCAGAACTTTGGAGCAGACACCAGCCATGTGCCTTCCCAGCTAACCAAGGTTTTCCAGACACCATTGGCCACCCTCCAGTCAAGGTATCTGATTGCTGATGTCTTACCTTGGACACTTTATGGCCTTAAGACTGGAACTGTGTAACCAAATAAACCCCCTTTAAAAAGCTGATCCATTTCTGGTGTTTATTATTCTGGCAGCATTAGCAACTAGAACACTGGGAATCATGAAAATATGGACCAGCCTAGGGAACAAACTAACACTTCAATTGAGATACAGGAATTTAAATAGCTAATTAATAATCAAACAAATCTCAAAAATCAATTCAAAAAATCAAATCAATGAACTGAGGGAAATTATGGCCAAAGAGATGAAGAACATAAAGAAGAAGTTGAGTGAATATAAGGAGGAACTCCAAAGTTTGAAAAAACAAATGACAGAACTTTTGGGAATGAAAGGTACAATAGAAGGGATGAAAAACACAGTGGAAGCTTACAACATAAGATTTGAAGAGGCAGAAGGAAGGATAAATGAAGACAAGGACAGGATGTCTGAAATCCTATGCACAAAGGAACAGATGGAGAAAAGAATGGAAAAATATGAGCAGAGTCATAGAGAACTGAATGACAACATGAAATGAATGGATATACATGTCCTGGGTGTCCCAGAAGGAGAAGAGAAGGGAAAAAATAATCAAAGAAATAATCACTCAGAATTTCCCAACTCTTATGAAAGAGAGTAAATCAATGATTCAAGAACTGCAGCATACCCCAAAGAGAATACATACCAATAGAACTACTCAAAGACACTTACTGATGAGATTGTCCAATGTCAAAAGACAAAGAATTCTGAAAGCAGCAAGAGAAAAGCAATACATCACATACAAGGGAAACTTGATAAGACTATGTACAGATTTCTCTGCAGAAACCATGGAGAAAAGAAAGCAGTAATATATATTTAAGATACAGAAAGAGAAAAGCTGCTAGCCAAGAATTCTATATCCAGCAAAACTGTCTTTTGAAAATGAGGCAGAGATTAAATTTTTTCAGACAAACAGACACTGAGAGAGTTTGTGAATAGAAGATCTGCCCTTCAAGAAATACTAAAGGGAGTACTGCAGGCCGATGGGAAAACACAGGAAAGAGAGGTTTGCAGAAGAGTATAGAAATGAAGACTATCAAGAAAGGTGAAAGGAGAGAGACAGAAAAAAATAAGATATGAAATATAAAAGAGAAAGACAAAATGGTAGAAGAAAGTACTGCCTTTACGGTAATAACACTAAATGTTTATGGAATAAACACCCAAATAAAAAGACACAGACTGGTAGAATGGATTTAAAAACAGGACCCAACTATTTGCTGTCTACAAGAAACTCACCTTAGACACAAGAACAAAAATAGGCTGAAAGTGAAAGGTTGGAAAAAGAAATTTCATGCAAACAACAACCAGAAAAAGTGTATGTAGCCATATTAATATCAGACAAATAAGACTTCAAATGTAAAACAATTAACAGATACAAAGGACACTATATATTAATAAAAGGGACAATTCATCATGAAAACATAACAATCATAAATATTTATGCACTAAGCCAGAGTGCCCAAAAATACATAAGGCAAACACTGACAACACTGAAGGAGAAGTCTATACCTCAACAGTAATAGTTGGAAACTTCAATACACTGCTCTCATCAATGGATAGAACATCTAGACAGAGGATCAATAAGGAAACAGAGATGTTTTCTGTATAAGTTGTGAGATAGGAATTCTCTTTCATTCTTTTGGATATGGTTATCCAGTTCTCCACGCACCACTTATTGAAGAGGCTGCTCTGTCCCAGTTATGTTGCCTTGGCTGCCTTATAAAAGATCAATTTCCATAGATGAGAGGGTCTATTTCTGAACACTCAGTTCAATTCCATTATTCAGTTCATCTAACTTTATTCCAGTAACATGCTGTTTTGACCACTGTAGCTTTGTACTATGCTTCAAAGTCAGGTAGTATGAGACCTCCCACTTCATTCCTCTTTCTTAAGATATTATTGGCTAATCGGGGCACCCTGCCCTTCCAAATAAATCTGGTTATTGGTTTTTCTATTTTTGTAAAGCAATTGTTTGGATTTTAATTGGTATTGCATTGAATCTATACATCAGTTAGGTAGAATTAACATCTTGACTATATTTAGTCTTCCAATCCATGAACATGATATGTTTTTCCATTTTTTTAGACCCTGTTTGATTTCTTTTAGCAATTTCTTGTCATTTTCTGTGTATAGTTCTTTTGTGGCCTTGGTTAAGTTGATTCCTAAATACTTGAAGTAGATATCTCTACAATAATAGTTGAAGACTTCAATACACCCTTCTCATCAATGGATAGAACATCTAGACAGAGGATTGATGACAGATGTTGAATTGTACCATAGATGAACTAGACTTGGCAGACATTTATAGAACACTACATCCCAGAACAGCAGGATACACATTCTTCTCAAGTGTGCATGGATCATTCTGTAGGATGGACCACATGTTGGGTCACAAAAGAAGACCCAAAATTTTTAAAAAACAATATTATACAAAACATCTTCTTTGATCACAATGGAATGAAGTTGGAAATCAATAAAAGGCAGAAATTCAGAAAATTCACAAATATATTTAGGCTAAATAACACACTCTTATACAACCAGTGGATAAGGGAAGAAATTTCAAGAGAAGTTAGTAAATATCTCAAGGCAAATGAAAATGAAAACACAACATATCACAACTCATGGGATGCAGCAAAGGCAGTGCTGAGAGGGAAATTTATTGCACTAAATGCCTATATTGAAAGAGAACGAAGAGAAAAATTGAGGAATTAACTCTTCATCTAGAGGAACTAGAGAAAGAACAGCAAACTAACCCCAAAGCATAGAGAAGGAAAGAAATAACAGAGATTAGAGCAGAAATAAATGAAATTGAGACCAGAAAAACAATAGAATAAAAAAACAGAAGTTGGTTCTTTGAAAAAAATCAATAAAATCATTGGACCCTTAGTTAAGCAAACTAAAACAAAGAGAGAGCAGTTGCAAATAAGCACAATCAGAAATGGGAAAGGAGACATAACTACAGACCCTACAGAAATAAAGGAACTAATAAGAGGATATTATTACCAACAACATGCTAATAAAATAGACAACTTAGATGAAATGGACAACGTCTCAGAAAAGCATGAATACCAACTTGGCCTCTAGAAATAATAAACAAGTAAGGAGACTGAGTCTGTCATCAAAATGCTCCCCCACAAAAAGCCCAGGACAGATGGCTTCACATGTGAATTGTACCAAGTATTCAATAAAGAATTAATACAAATCCTGCTCAAACTCTTCAAAAAAAATTGAAGAGGAGGACAAGCTACATAGCACATTCTATGAAGCCATCATCATCATACCAATGTCAGACAAAGATACCACGAAAAGAAAATTATAGACCAATCTCTTTAATGAATACAGATGTAAAAATCCTCAACAAAATACTCACAAATCAAACCAGCAGCACATTAAAAGAATTATACAACATGGCCAAGTGAGATTTATTCCAGGTATGCAAGGGAGGTTCAACACAAGAAAATCAATGAATGTAATACATCACATTGATAAATGAAAGTGGAATAACCACATCATCATCTCAATTGATGCATAAAGTGCATTTGACAAAATTCAACACCCTTTCTTGATGAAAACACTTCAAAGGATAGGAATAGAAGGGAACTATGTCAATATGACAAAGGCAATTTATGAAAAAGACACAGATAACATCATACTTAATGGGGAAAGACTGAAAGCTTTCCCCCTGAGATCAGGAACAAGACAGGGATGCACACTGTCACCATTGTTATTCAACACTGTGCTGGAAGTTCTAGCTATAGCAATTAGGCCAGAAAAAGAAATAAAAGGCATCCAAACTGGAAAGGAAGAAGTAAAATTTCACTGTTGCAGATGACATGATCCTGTCTGTAGAAAATTCTGAAAAAAAAATCTACAGCAAAGCTAATAAAGCTAATTAAAACATAAAGCAAAGTGACAGGCTACAAGATAAACATGCAAAAATCACTAGTTTTCCTATACACAAGTCATCAGCAACAGGAGGAGGAAATCAAGAAAAAAAATCCATATGCAAAGCAATGCAAAGAACCAATATTTAGGAATAGACTTAACCAAGACCACAAAATCTATAAATATAAAACTACAAGAAACTGCTAAAAGAAATCAAACAGGCCACACAAATGGAAGAACAAACTGTGTTCATGGGTTGAAAGACTAAATATAGTTAAGATGTTAATTCTACCTAAACTGATTTATAGATTCAATGCAATACCAATTAAAATCTCAACAACTTACTTTGCAAAAATCGAAAAACCAATAACAAAAATTTTTGGAAGGGTAGTGTATTAGTTAGGGTTCTCTAGGGAAACAGAATCATTGAGAGGTGTCTATGACTATAAAATTTATAAAAGTGACTCACGCAATTGTGGGTATGCATGAGTCTAAATTCTGTCAGCAAACTGTCAACTCCAAGGAAGATGTCTTATGAACTCCTCAGGAAACAAACCAGCAACTTTGACGAACTCCTCAGGAAATGAACTGGGATCTTCGATGAACATGTTCGATGCACTCCTCAGGAAACGCTTCACTGGGCAGCCAAAGAAGAAAAATGTCTTCTATCTGTCTCACTTATAAGTCTTCAACTGATTAATTGGATTAAATCCAGCCAATTGCATTCTCTCATTGTGGAAGACATGCCCTTAGGTGAGTCATCAATCACAGCTGCAGTCAATTGACTGATGATTTAATAAACCAGCCTATTGGTTTATTAACGAGCCACAAACATCCTCACAGCAATTGTTAGGCCAGTGCTTCCTTGACCAGACAGCTGGGTACTATCACCTGGCCAGGTTGACACATGAACCTAACCATCACTGTCCACCCCTTGTCATCTTGGCAGTTATACACAACACCTAAAACCTACTTTATCTCTAAGTCAATAACAATAACAGACATATACTTTGCCTAACAACACTCTGCTGTGCAGCATACAACTGGAAATGCACTAAATCTCTCCAGAATAGAGTGCAAGTCCTTGGGTGACATTAGCTCTTAAAATTGATTTCCTTTAGCTTAAATACAGCAAAATGAACAGTACAAGTTATGCCATATGATAACGGGATAAGACAGAGAAGAGAGCAAAGATATTTGCTTTACAGACAAGTACAAAAATACTCATAACAAAACAAGGAGGATATATTCATGCCATCATAGTCCTCATTTCTGTAACTGGTCATGTGGCCATAGTTCATATTTATCACTACCTTCTTTCACTATCCATTCCATGTTCCCTTTACCTTCAGCAAGCACTTCAGCTGGCTGTGGTTCTTTGCCTGGTGGGGTGACCCAAACCTTCATTCCTGAAGTTTCTTGGCCATTGGTAGTCCTGCCTGGATTGGGTT
>KN183403.1:5475-17449 GCA_000164785.2 Choloepus hoffmanni | reverse complement strand
TCGAGGCTTAAGAATGGGGAGTGGTTGCTTAGTATGAGCAGAATGTTCAATTAGGATGAACTTAAATGTTTGGAAGTGAACAGGGGTGTTGGTAGCAAGATGTGAGAATAACTAACAGTGCCGAATGGTGTGTGAATGAGGTGGAAAGGGGAAGCTCAGACGGTCATATATGTCACCAGAAGGAAAGTTGGAGGTCAAAAGATGGGAATGTATAAAACTGAATCCTATGGTGGGCAATGTCCATGATCAACTGTACAAATACTAGAAATCGCTTCCATGAACCAGAACAAATGTATGACAATACAATTAGAAGTTAATAATAGAGGGGCATATAGGGAAGAACTATATACCTATTACAAACTATATAGTACAGTTAGTAGTATTTCAACATTTTTTCATAAACAGTAACAAATGTACTATATCAATACTACGAGTCAACAATTGAGGGGGGTTGGTTAGGGATAGGGGAGGATTAGAGTTTCCTTTTCTTTTTTTCTTTTTTCATCTTTCACTTTATTTCTTGTCTGGAGTAATGAAAAGTTTCTAAAAATTGAACGAAAATTAAGTGTGATGGATGCACAGCTGTATGAGGGTACCCAGGGGCAAGTGATTGTACACTTTGGATCTTTGGATAATTGTATGGTATGTGAACAATCTCAATAAAAATGAAAAAAAAAAAAAGGGAAGTAAAAATAATAGCAGCTACCATGAGGGGGTACTTCTAAAGACCCAGTTATTGCCAAGAGTGCTTTATTCATATTATTTCATTTTAGCTATTAGGTGTGTAACAGATGCCTGTAAATAACCTGTCAATGGATACAGACCTAGTAGGTGGTAGAGTTGGGAGTCACACTCAGTTCTAACTGGTTTTGAAGGTAAAGCTTTTATCTGTTATGCTGTACGGAACTGGCAGTGCAGTATGTTTTTGCTGTGTGCAGCCATTGCAGAAGGTTGGTGCATACGACGTCATGTTGGAATAGTGTAATTTTAAGAAAAGAATAGTTAGATTAAAAGTAATTATAAAGATGTTCAGTTTTCTGCTAAAATCTCTTGAAGAACCTTAAATGGGCTCCAAATTCACGTACTTAAACTTGCCTTTTCTTTCCTGCCTTTTCCTGTCACACTTGGCAGTGGCTTTAGTGCTGCTCTGCTCCTCAGATCACTTTGTGGGGTAAAACCTCGGCTGCTCTTCCGACTTTCACCCTGGTCTCTTTCTTCCTTCTCCCTCACCTCTTTTTTGGCACTTTATTACATCGATCAGCGTGTTCACTCTCTTATTAGGAAGGAGTCATCCTTGTATAAGAAGGAAAAGCAAGAGAAAAATCCTGAAAATTTCCAGATTTCCTATAGTAATCTGGAGTGAGGAGGACTCTTTGAATATTCCTATGTTAATAATTTTCCCCATACTGTATTTGAAAATGCATGCACATGTTCATAGAACAACAGAAGAAAAGGAATTTTCCCAATATTTTAATATTCATTATCTCTGTACTATAGAATTTTTTCAAGTTTGTCTTTAAAAAAAATTTTTTAACTTCCTATAATGAATATGAACTTTTTTTCTTAGAAAATTTTGGTTATTTTTCATAGAATAAGTCATTTACATGAACATATAACAGATTTTTTATTAAATGAATTAAATATTTTAAATACTTCCCAGTTTCAGTTTTGAATACAGTAAATATTGATATCTATGGCCCTCACATGCAAAAATTCTTTAGATTCCTCAGAAGCATTTAAGAGTGTAAAGGGGGCCTGACAGTTGTACCCCCATCTTGCCCATAATGTCAACACCCCTTCTCAGCGTGAAGAAGTTAGAATGGTCATTGCCCAAATATCCTTGGTGGCTGAGAGAATGATCACATGTGAGGGAGGAGCTGTAACAGAGAAGATAGGATTTAACAAATGATTATGACTAATGAATCATCATATAGGTTTCTTTTTAGTCTCTAGTATATTAGAATAGCTAGAAGGAAATGACTGAAATTGTGGAAATGTAACCCATACCATACTTTGAAATTTGCTCTGTAACTATTTGTTAAATTGCACCTTGCAAGTTACCACTTTTCCACATGTATGTTGTTATTTCACAATAAACAATGTTAAAAACAATTCTCTTGAAACAAAAAAAGGGGCGGTGGGGTGGTCCTGAGACCCAAATGTGTGAGAATCTGTACCCTGGAGCAAGCAGTTTGTAGGCACACTCTTCTTTCCTACCCTTGCCCTTGGCCTCAGTTTCTTAGTGTCTGCTGAATGAGCAACTGGTTCTTTATCCTCTGAGAAGCAAATGCCTATGGAAGCAGCAAGTTCCATGAGTTCCCACACACGCAGAAACCCCAGGACTGTGTGGACGAGTCTGAAGCTGTTGCCACTTGTGGTGATTGGCTCAGAGCTCCAAACACTCTCAGTTGGCGTTTGTCATCCCTTGCTGAGGACTGGCCATGGTCTGCAAGTTCAAGGGTTGAATCCAGCCCACTGTATTTGCTCTCCTCCCTCCCTGACTCTCTTCTCTTTCCCCTCCCTCTTGCTGCCCTGGGATTGCACCTCCAGATAAAGCACAGCATGTGGCTTTGCTTAGGCCTCTGTTTTATAGGAAAATCAGATCAGTATGGTTGGTGGTTTTCCCCTAGAATGTGATCTTGATGGACCATATCATGGGGTCCTTTGCATCTGGTTTCAGGCAATGGGAGGGTTCGAGGAGGGGGAAATGGGGATTTTTTTTTTTTTTTGAGCATGCGCAAATTGATTACATGCTTAGTCACACATCGTATGAGAGAAAATGGCATCCTTACTATGATGATGGGGTGATTTTTTTTAAAATTCAGTTTTATTGAGAGATATTCACAACCATACAGTCATCCATGGTGTACAGTCAGCTGCTCACAGTACCATCATACGGTTGTGCGTTCATCACCACAATCTATTTTTGAACATTTTCCTTACACCAGAAAGAATCAGAATAAGAATAAAAAATAAAAGTAAAAGAAAGAACATCCAAATCATCCCCCTCATCCCACTCTATTTTTCGCTTAGTTTTTGTCCCCATTTTTCTACTCATGCAGCCAGACACTAGATAAAGGGAGTGTGAGCCACAAGGTTTTCACAATCACACTGTCAACACTTGTAAGCTATGTTGTTATACAATCATCTTCAAGAGTCAAGGCTACTGGGTTGCAGTTTGATAGTTTCAGGTATTTCCTTCTAGCTATTCCAATACATTAAAACCTAAAAAGGGTTATCTATATAGTGCGTAAGGATGTCCACCAGAGTGTGACTACTCGACTCCATTTGACATCTTTCAGCCACTGAAGCTTTATTTCGTTTCATTTTGCTTCCTCCTTTTGGTCAAGAAGATGTTCTCAATCCCATGATGCCGGGTCCAGATTCATCCCTGGGAGTCATATCCCATGTTGCCAGGGAGATGTACACCCCTAGGAGTCAGTTCCCACATAGTGGGGAGGACAGTGAATTCACCTGCTGAGTTGGTTTAGCTAGAGGGAGAGAGCGGGCCACATCTGAGCAACAAAGAGGCACTCGGGGAGACTCTTAGGCATAATTATAAGCAGGTATAGCCTCTCCTTTGCAGTAACCAGCTTCATAAGGGCAAGCCAGAAGACAGAGGGCTCGGTGTACCAAGCTTTCAGCCCTCAATGTTGTCAGAACATCAGCAGCAATCCAGGTGAGGATGTCCAATGCTTCCACATTTCCCCCCAGCTCCTCCGGGGGGCCCTGCATATATATTTTTGTTCTCTGCCCAAATTACTTTGGGATGTGTTGCTATTTCACTGTAACCTATACAAACCTACCATATCTCACTTCCTATTCAAAGTTGCACATAAGTGTGGTGTTTGAACAAGCTGAGTGTAGAAGTTATATTGTTTAGAAAATATAGATTGTACACCAAATAAACATCTCTTCCCTTTAATTAATTTTAAGACTGCATAATGATACATCTGTATCCCCGAAGAACCCCTCTGGTAGAGAACATTAAAAAAGGATGGAATTTAAAAAAAAAAAAGTGTTGATGGCATATCTGAGCTGGCTTGAAGCCCAGGAAACTCATCAGAGGCCAGAAATGACAGGAAAGCAGTATGCAGAGGGTCCTCCAAGTGTTGCTTTGGTTCAGCCTCTGGCTGCTCTGATGGCATCTGCTGGTCCCGGCAGCCTAAAACTTTTGGATTTTTATGTTTGTTATAAAGAGCTAGAATCAAAGACAAGGAAAAGTGGGATGTCAAATTGAGACCCTTGTGGAAACCCAAGACTCTAAAAAGACAAACTACTTAGTGAAAATGTGAGGAGGAAATATTTATTCCTTATTTAAATATTGAGGAAATTTTCCTGTTTTGGTTTTGACTTTGAGTAGAGGAAGGAAAAAGTCTATAGCGAGAATTTTTCATCAGAACCAAAACCTCACATGGCTGTTGGGCCGTACATCACACAGTGTCCCTAAAATCCAAACCGAGGCTGCCGTACATCACACGGTGTCCCTAAAATCCAAACTGAGGCTGTGGCACAGCATTCTAGGCTGGTGTTGCCCCTGGTGGTCTGTGCCAGTTTGATGTGTTATGTCCCGCAAACGCCATTATCTTTGATGTAATCTTGTGTGGGCAGACCTATCAGTGTTAATTAGATTTTGGAGTCCTTTGGGTGTTTCCATGGAGATGTGATGCAGTCAGCTGTGGACAAGACCTTTGGTTGGATAACTTCCATGGAGCTGTTAACCCCATGCATTCAGGGTGGGTCTAAATTAAATCACTGGAGTCATATAAATGAGCTGACAAACAGAAAGAACTCAGTGCAGCTGAGAGTGACATTTTGAAGAGGAGCTACAGACCAGAGGGACACTTTGAAGAGTGTACAGGAGCTGAGAGAGTAGCTGCAGATGAGAGACAAGTGGAAGACGGCCGCTGAAAGCAGACTTTTGCTCCGGAGAATCTAAGGGGAAAAATGCCCCAAGAGCAACCAAGAGTGACATTTTGAGGAACTGCAGCCTAAAGAGGAACGTCCTGGGAGAAAGACATTTTGAAACCAGAACTCTGGAGCAGATGCCAGTCACGTGCCTTCCCAGCTGACAGAGGTGTCCGGAAACCATGGGCCATCCTCCAGTGAAGGTGCCCAATTGTTGATGCGTCACCTTGGACATTTTATGGCCTTAAGACTGTAACTGTGTAACCAAATAAACCCCCTTTTATAAAAGCCAGTCCATCTCTGGTGTTTCACATTCTGGCAGCATTAGCCAACTAGAACATGGTCTGATAAAAGTTAATGTAGATGGAGCGGTGCAGACATTTCACACGTAAAGTGCCCGTGACTGTGAGCTTACAGTGTAAAAATCACAGAATATGTGAGGAAACAGCGCATCATATTGCGAGTCACCAGCATCCTCCCAGCCGGCAGAATTTGACCATATAAAATAGGAAGGTTTAATATACTTAAAGAAATACAGAAATTTATCAAAATTATCAAAAAGACTATAAAAATGATAGGCAGATTTGAAAACAATTGAGAACTTTTAGAAATAAAATATATAATAATTGAAATTAGAAATTAAATGAAAGATCCAATCAGTGGATTAATTATGGCTGAAAATTAATGAAATAGAAGAAAAGATCAGAAGAATTTAGTAAAAGAGGATTCCCAAGAATGGAATTGAAAACCCTAATGAGTTGAAGCAGCTTGGGAGACAGGGTCAGAAAGTTAACCTGTTTCTGATCAGAGTACCAGTGGGCAGCAGTAGAGAGAGCTGGGAGCAGCAATAAGCAAAGGAGATTGAGTGCACGTTTTCCAGAAATGCTAGAATAACCAGTTAAAGGAAGAGAATGATCCTAAGGAAGACAAGTGAAGGAACTGAAGTCTTACCAGTGAAACTGCATAACATCAAAGTCAACAACAGTATCTCAGAAACAAGCAGAGAAAAAAGACAGGTTGACAACGAAATAATTATGATTGGGCTTCCAGCTAATTTCCCGGTTGCCTGCTTGAACAGTATCTTCAGCGTGCTGAGAGGAAGAAGCTGTCAGGTTAGAGCAGTGGGCAGGCCCTGGGACCCCAGAGACCCTTCCTGGCAATTGCACCCTTGTTTCTTCCCCTCCCTTTGGGTCTGGCCTGGGCCTGTGACTTGCTTCTGAACCATGGCCGTCACGCCTGTGTGCAGCATGCTCTCCTTTCCTGCTGCCCCGTGAAGCATGCAGCCCTGCTGCGAGCCCCTGTGGAGATGACCACGGGGCAGGAAGCTGTGGGTGCCCCCAGGGCCTGTCAGACAGCCACAGGGGCATTGAGCAGAAGCAAATTTTTCCCACATCTGGGCAACACGCAACACATGCTGAAGCCTAAACTGTTACCTCCAGCTTGGGAAGTGTGAATCAGAGAGTCCTAAACTCAAATGCAATCAGACTGCACTTACCTGAGTGGAGAACAAAGGTCCCATCCTAATAGTGCAATTTTGTTTGCTTATTTGTAATACTGAAATTATCTAAACATACCCATATTTAAAAGAAAACAAGTACCATGCTTAGCCATGCAGGCATACGTTTTACTTTTGTGCTGCTTGAGTGTTCACTTGCCTGCAACTGGTAGTTGGCATCCAGGTTTGCATTGGAAAGACTTAGAGAATATTTGGTCCAGAAGTAGCAAACTGGCTAAATGTGGCCTGATGTGTTGGCTTTCAATGTGTTTTAAAATTTTTGAATTAAATTTAAAAATGAGGTGATTTTCCATAAAATATTGTCTACATGTTTCTATTAAAAAGTGTGAAAGAACCGGCCACGCTGGGTGGTAACTGGCCTGAGCTGAGCCCCGGGCCTCTTCACTTGGATGCATCTGAGGCCCCTTTAGGAGTGGGAGTGTTTGGTTTAACCTTACTACAGCCTTCAAGTGGTGAGTTTGGAGCTCCGCTCCCCACGTGATTTCTTAGGGTCAAGATGGTTGTTGTGGCAGAGCCAGGGTACAATCCGGTCACTTCCCTGTCACTCCCTTGTGTGCCGACCACAAGTGAAAGACCTGGGCTTTGGTCCGGCCCCATCTCCTCTGGACCTTAATTTCCGTACCATTCTGTTTTCATGGCTGGAATCATCAACAAACTAGTACTGATCCTAGTGATTGTTGCAGAGGTTAAATTTTATTGGTCATTGTCGGGTTCTTACCTGCTGAAGAATTTTTAACCACTTGTGACAGTACTTGACTCGTGAGCGCTGGCATCTCTTTAGTTCTTGTCTTTCTTTTAAAGTAGCAGCATGTTTTAATGAACCTCTCAGGTTTAGCATGCATATAGTGTATTATTGTGGAATACTTGTGATATTCAATATGCTGATAAACTTCTAGGTAAAGATGTAAATATTTTTGAATATCAAAATTTTTCAGTCTCAGGTGATACCATTTTTCTATATAAATAATTGATGTGCCAGGAACTGTTTACTTAGGTAAATACTCTAACATGTTAACAAAGATTAAATTTGTGTAGAAAATATTAATTTTCTGTGTACATTTAATATCATCTTGCTTATTATTTTCTATTACATTATTTTGTGAATGATTGAAAATGGTAAAATGAGAATGTGAAGGTCTAAATGTGTCCTATTTAGTATAATAAAGTTCCAGAGAACTGAGAATAACAACATATGTTAAGGATCACACTAACATGGGAGGAGCACAGCAAGTTGTTTATTATCGGAAATGTTGTATTACCTGTTAAAGAGGGTTTACTTGAGTCTTGCTTTCTCAGAGCACCTTCAAGTTTAAATCTGAAAGTGACATCCACCTGGCGGAGCATCATAAGCAGGTCCTCTACGATGGGCAGCTGGCCAGCAGCATCGCTTTCACCTACAACGCGAAGGCCGCCATGCCCGGCTGTGCCTGGAGTCCTCGCCCAAGGAGAACGCGTCCATTTTCGTGCATTCCCCACGTGCAGTCATGCTCCAGGTGGGCGGAGAGCAGCTTGTGCTCGCGTTCTGGTCGGTGTGAACGGTATCTTCGTTTTATGAGTTAAACATTGTTCACCTGTAATTCTACAGTTGCTGTTTTTGTTTTTCTAGTTCTTTGAATGCAGCTTTTGCTTTATACCTTTCTTGGGTGTTTTGATTGTTGTTGTTTTTTGTTTTTGGTAATACACATTACCTTCGCCTTCTTTCCTTGGTGGGTCATCTGTTACATCTGTTGTCTTGTAGGTTTAATATTTGTCAAAATAAAATTGGTTTATTACTGAAAAGATAGTTGTTAGATACAATAATGCACTTCAAGAACTTTTTACAAATACTTGCTAATGAAAAATACCTGAATGTCTACAAATCCACTGATGGCATTTGTTAGTCTAAAACAGCTTGCTTGATTATAGCTTTACATTTTCAGTGTCAAAACTCTGAAATTAAAATTTCAAATTTAGTTGAATTTAAAAGCGATTAACAAAGATGTGTCAAGTTTTTCTTCTCTATGTGTTTCAAGAGTTATATGATTGAGGGCTTTTAAAAAAATGTCAAGTTCTGTTATTTAATTCTCTCAGGAAATAACGAGAATTTTGCTATAAAAGCTTAACCAATCTTTTTGTTTTTGGATGTAGGATGTGAAAGCTATAGTAACACATTCAATTCACAGTGCAATTCATTCAACTGGAGGAATTCAAGTGCTTTTCCCCCTTTTTGGCCAGCTGGACAATTGGCAGCTCACTGACGGTCAGGTGGAAACAACCGTTTGCTAAGTCTCTTGGATGTGTACGTGCTGGTCCTTTACACTCATAGACTGTGAGTGGGGTACTCAGGGCTGTGTATCCTATTTGCTTTTTGTCCTTAAAGTGCTAATGAAAGATTCTTGGGGGCTAAGCCAGATATATATTTATATAATTAATTAAAAAAAAACCCCTGACATTTATATTCTTATAACCTTCCTTGAATAATACATAATACATTCTTCCCAAAGGTAGCATAATGACCATAATATGCAGTTGAAGGAAAATGTTAGTCCTTTGCAAAATGCTCATGTTTGAATTGTTTGCAAAAGCCTGTCAGATTGAAAAAAATTCCTAGGATAAAGTTTATTTGCGAGAATAGCAGTTGATAAACAGTTGTATTATTTATATCTTAAATAGTGGTATTATTTTATTTTGCTGTTATCATGACATAAGACTAGTACAGCCTTGACATCAGCTTTTCCTTATATGTAGTTCATGTTTGAGGACCCAGATCTAACCAGTGACAGAGCCAAGTCCATGTAAAAATTAAATATTCTAATGAGTTGGTTTCATGTTCAATTTATGTAGCTTCCCTTATTTTTATTATAGAATACCTGATGCATGAAATTTTGATTTACTTTTACCTCAGGATCATGTATGCAGGATGTTAGCTATGAACTTCCAACACCTGTTTTGACTATTTGTCATATTTTGGGAATTTAAAGTGGAAGTTATATAGGCATTTTTGCTTCATTTATAACAGATACATGAGATCCTTCATGTGTCATCCAATTTTGAAATAATGGAAAAACTAGTGAAGCTAAGATGGGAAAAATATAAGGTCCAATGAAATCTGTACACGATATTCTCATGTTTATTATCTAAATTACTAATAATGAAATTCTACTTTAGTGTTGTGAATAACATTGCTCCTGTGTTAGGACCATTTTTATGCAAAGTATTAATCTAAATACAAATGTAATCTGCATATTTACAACATTTCTCTGCAGTCTAGGAGTGATGTTTTCTTTTATAGCAAAATAGTACCGAGGTTGGGGTTTTGAGGTAGAAAGGAGCCGTGCATGGGTCATGCCTGCTGTGCGTGTGCTGTGCCCCGTACCCTACTTTGCCTTGAGACCTGAAGTGATTCAGTGGGGGGCAGAGCCAGCCTGTGGGAAAAGTCAAAGTTTAAATTCCAGTCCCGGATTTACCTTCAAAATGTTGTGTTATTATCTGAGGGAACCAAGATCACTTGATCAGTAACTTAAAACCTAATAAATGCAGTGAAAAGAAGTTAGAGAAGAAGTAGCCACTAGGAAAATACGTGTGTAATTTAAATATTCTTTCTGAATTGATATGAAATCCATAATATTTCTATCCTGAAGTGGAATTTGTTGCTCAGTGAAGAGAAAATTGTGTAGTTCAAAATGTATAATCTAATATAAGGTTAATAATATATACCATTGTCAGAAATAAAGTGGTACCTGTAAGGGAATAAACACTCACTCGGTTTTGGAGGAGAAAAGAATTTATTTACAATCTTGCAAGATAGGGCATTCACAGAAATGTTCCTATATTAGGTAACTTTCTTGGGGTAAAGTAGGAACAGGTTGGAAGTAAAGCAGTTATCTTAGGTTAGTTGTCTTTTTCTTACTCCCTTGTTATGGTCTCTTTGAAATGTTCTTTTATTGTATGTTTTTTGTTTGTTTGTTTGTTTTGTATTTTTTAATTTTTTTTCCATACAGTTGATTTAAAAAAGAAAAAAAGTTTAAAAAAAAAAAAAAAAACAAGGAAAAAAATATGTAGTGCCCCCTTGAGGAGCCTGTGGAGAATGCAGGGATATTGGCCTACCCCACCTCGATGGTTGCTAACATGACCACAGACATAGGGGACTGGTGGTTTGATGGGTTGAGCCCTCTACCATTCTTTCACTTTCAACCTATTTATGTCATTGAATTTAAGGTGAGTTTCTTGTAGATAGTATATAGTTGCATCATGCTTTTCCCCCCGTTCTGTCAATCTCTGCCTTTTGACTGGAGAATTTAATACATTTACTTAGAAAGTCACTATTGATAATGCAGGACTTTCTTTGCCATTTTACTATTAAGCCTTTGTATGTCTTTGTGATGTTTAGGTTCCTGTGTCAACTTGGCCAGGCGATGGTATCCAGGTATCTGGTCAAGCAAGCACTGGCCTGTTACTGCAAGGATGTTTGTGGCTGGTTAATAAACCAGAATGTTGGTTTATTAAATCATCAGTCAGTTGGCTGTAGCTGTGACTGACTACATCAAGGAAGGGCATGTCTTCCACAATAAGAGAATGCAATCAGCTGGGTTTAATCCAATCATTTGAAGATGTTTAAGCAAGACAGATAGAGGACCTTCACTTCTTTGGCTGACCAGCGAAGCGTCTCCTGAGGTGTTCATCAAAGTTGCCAGTTCATTGCCTGAGGAGTTCATCGAACACGTTCATTGGAGTTGCCAGTTTGCTGCCTGAGGAGTTCATCAAACGGCTTCATTGGAGTTGCCAGTCTGCTGCCTGCCCTACGGAATTTGGACTCATGCATACCCACGGTTGCATGAGACACTTTTATAAATCTTGTATTTATAGATATCTCTTGTTGATTCTGTTTCCCTAGAGAACCCTAACTAATACAGTCTTAAACCATTTTGTCTCTTAGTTCTTCTGTTAATACCTCCTTTCATATATATATGATTTTTTATATTGTACCATATTGAAGATCCTTGTCATTTCTATCTGGTTGTATTTTTCATATTTTTTTTCTGGTTACCATGTTAAAATTTAATCTCCTAAATGTATAACGATCATTATTTTATTTGTTACCAACTTGACTTCAGTAGCATATGCATATACTCTTCCTGAATCCCTCCCCCAACCTTTTTTGTACTTGTTGCAAGTTATATCTTTGTACCATGTATGTCCAAAACCATAGATTGATCATTACTTTTTATGCATGTGCATTTTAGCACCTGTAGGAAATAAGAAGTGGAGTTATACCAAAAGTACAATACTAGAGTTCAGGCATTTATAGTTTCCTAAATGATTACCTTTACAGGGGGTCTTTATTTCTTTATGCTTCTTTGAACCATTGTCTGGTGTCCTTTCCTTTCAGTCTTAAGAAATCCCTGCAGTATCATTTGTAGGGCAGGTCTAGTCGTGATGAACTCCTTCAGCTTTTGTTTATTTGGGAATGTCTTAATCTTTCTTTCATTTTTTTTTTTATTCGGATTTATTGAAATACATTCACACACCATACAATCATCCATGGTATACAATCCACTGTCCACAGTATGA
>ABVD02270255.1:0-28846 GCA_000164785.2 Choloepus hoffmanni | reverse complement strand
TGCATTCCCCAAGAACACTTCAAGTCATTTTTACTATAATTAAATTGTTTTCAATTGCTGGAGAAAACAACAATCTTCAATACAAAGTTTAAGGTAATTAACCAAATCAAGGTAAACTTAAGGAGATACTGATGTGTGCAGGTTCTGAGAAATTGAGAATAACATTTAACAACTTCCCCTGGACAGACAAGGGACTCTGGGAGGTGCTTCCAGGGAAAGTGAAAAACAGCTGTAAAGGGGTGGGAGGTCAGAAACATGGGATCACAGGGAGGATGTGGTGTTTGGGGATATTTACAGCATTTAAACAGGAGTGGGATCTGGGAGAGGAAATGAGTGTTTGGATCTATTTCAGAAAAAGTCATGTTAATGCAAAGAACTGCAGATGAGGCACATGGAAGTCAGAAGAATTTGTACATGCCCCCTGGGGACAATCTGGTAGAAAAAGAAGAGCACCTGCTCCTTCAGCTCTGAGGTCTTCCTGGGGCCTGAGGGAAAGTGTGACATGGTCAGGGGAACAGCATTGGTGTTTCACTTCCCCTTGTGTCTGTCACTGTGGGCTTCATCACTGCTATGACCCCCATGTGACAGTAATAGCCTCATCCTCAGACTGGGCCCTTCAAACTGTACTTTCACAGCTTGCCCAAACATACTGGATGCCTCAGTCTCTTTTTTGGCCAGGTGCTGACATCTCAACATCCATTTCATGATAACACTGCCCTCTGCACGATGGGTGTCCTTTGTGGGAGTGATTATAATTAGACAGGATAACTTTATGTATGAAGAATAAAACAAATATAAATTTCTGATGTTCCTCTTCAGATACTGTCTTTTCTCTTTCAGTAGTGAGTTCCTATGAAAGCTTGACTCCTGTAAAATGATGACAAATTAAATGAATGAATGAATCTCTTTACTCAATATTGAAACTGACTCTGAGTTTTTCTTTGGCACACCTAGTCATTGAATTCAAATGTTAAATGGAGTAGGGAACAGGGTTCAATACAAATTTGGTCAGAAATGTCTGGTATAGTGAGGTGTGGCCAGGAAGAAACACCCAAGAACGGCTTCAGAAGTTCTCACCAGAAGCTTGGGTGGTCTGCTGTCTCCTTAGAGGTCCTACTGGCCAATTTCAGGGGGCATTGGAAAGGGACCTGGCAGGGCTGAGGCTGGTCCCCTGGAGCCTACCTGCCTGTACAGAGGATGAAATCTTCAGAAGACGTTTGCTATGATGCCTCCTAATGGGTGTAGTTGCATGAAGAGTTAAGCTTCTGACAGCATCTCTGGCCTGGTCTTCTGTGAGGTCCTGGGCATGGAGCAGAAGGAGGAGCTTGGGATTGTGCTGAGGGTTGGATCTTGGGGTTAGGCAAAGCAAGGAGTTGGGGGAACACTATGGAGATGAGCCAGCAGACTACCATGAGTAGGAGATAGGATCTGGGGAAGATGCTGATGGAACAGTTTGGGGACATGGTTAGGCCTGGAGAGGTGGGAGTTTATGAAATTGAGAGAGGCACCAGAGGCTCACAGGACTAGAGGTGACCTCTTGCAGAGGGAAGCAGGAGCCAGAGGGGATAAGGTGGGGAGTTCTCAAGCCAGGGTGAGGCCAGGTGGTGAACCTTGGGGCAGCCTGTTCTCTCCATCTGGAACCAGTCCCCCAATCACCTCTTTCTGGGCCTCTCATATGGCCATTTCCACCAAAGGGCACAAGAGATCCTATAGGACTGGACTGGCTTACACGACATCTCTCATACCTGCACACAGAGTTGCTTATGTCCGTATCACTCCTTTCTCTTTCACTCTCACTTTTAAAACTTGGATGAACACTTGTTGGTTCTGAGAACTGAGACCTCCTGTATCAATAGGACTTAACTATTAGTTTCAGGACATCTTGCTTAGGAGAATAAGGACATAAACCAATAAATAACATTACTACTTCCTTCAGGATATTCCTGAAAACTGATTATCCAGATAAATAGCTGTGCATTTGAGTAGAAGTTATCACTTGGGCAAACAGCAGGCACTTCAGACAAAAGCTGATGCTTTAAGATTTTATTCAAGACCAAGCTCATGTTATTCATCTTAGGGGGTCAGTTTCCTCCACTGAAAGACCTGCTTTAGCCACTCAGATGCATATCCCAAAATCCTATGGAATTCCACCCCTGACCTCCCTTTTCTTTCAGATGGCACTCTCCCTTAACACTTATCAACTTAGTATTGCCTGATAGGATATTCGATCAGCTTTGGGAAATTGGCTGTTGGTCATCCAAACCTCAGCAGTTTACAATGGAATAAACTGAAGCTCAGAGAGGCCAAAATGATGTCCCCATCTCTGAGGATTGTAAATGGGGGGATGATATGGCAAGGCTGCTCTCCATTTCAGGCTTCATCCTGGGGTCTCATCAATGAGACCAGGGCAGGAAGGGAGGGGCCATGTGAGCCAGACATGGATGGAGGTTTTTGTCCCACTTCCCCATCTGCCTGTGTCACTGTAAGCCTACTGGATGCTATAAAATCCCACTTGACAGGCAGCCTCATCCTCAGCATGGGCACTGCTGATGGTCAGGGTGGCCATGGCACCTGATTTGGAGCCAGAGAATCTGTCAGGGGTCCCCAAGGCCGGTTCACTGTTACCGTAGATGAGCAGTGCAGGGGCCAGGCCTGGCCTGACTTCTGTTGGTACCAGAGGACATCATCCACTTCCATGCCATCATCCTGGCAGGTGAGCTTGGCCATCTTCCCCAGGGCCACAAACACATGAGGTGGCTGAATTGGCTGAGAAGAGCACAGGGATCCTACAATGACAGAGATGAGAGATAGATTGAAGCTGACAGACTCATTCCAGGATTGTCCACTGCTAAGCCTGTCCAGGGCTTAATTCCATGTTTGGGGAGAAGAAGTTTTTTTCCTGTGGGGTTTGAGCCTGCAGTTAGGGCCTGGGGGGGGGGCAGAGAATGAGAATGGTGAGCAGGAGTGTGGTTAAGGACATGGTGGAGGTGACACAAGATCTAATCTCCAAGGCCCTGAAAATGGGCTGGTTTCCACCAGACTTTTATCTCCTGGCTGAAGAACACCTCTGGTCATGCAAATCAACCTGAGCTCTGGGGTGGGTGCTGAAGGAGCTTTGAGGCCCCCAGGGAAAGACTCAACCCCAGTGGCACAGAGAAGGGAGGAGCAGCTACTGAAGGACAACCTTCTGCCCCTCAAATCCTCCTACCCCTGCTGGTCACAGGGATCTGGGCCCTTCCCCACTATCGGTCCTTGTCCCGGTGTCCCTTCTGGGTAGGCCAGGCCAGTGTGGCACTCAGAGGGGATGTATATCTCCATTTACCAGGAACCCAATATCCTGCTCATGGGATGGTCCTAGGTCCTGTTGTGGAGGTGGCCAGGGAATCACAGCGGTGAGGCTGGGATTATCCTGTCCCCAGGCCCTTCCTCTGCTCACCTGGCTCAGGAGGGACCCAGAGGTGTCCCACCCATAAACCCACAAGCCCTTTGTGGTAGAGCTCAGATTCTGGGTCTTTTCCTAGCTCCACCTTTGGAAGCTTTCATACATCATCTCATCTGACTCCAAGGACTCAGTGCAGTGACCCTCCCCCTCCCCATCTCAGGTGACAACAGGAGGTCACTAGGACTTGGGCATCCTCCCCTGCTCCCCTTCCAGAGCAACAGAACCAGAACAGAACTCCATCCTGGCAAGTGCTCCTGGGCATCCTGTGGCATGACTGCTTCCTGCTTTTGGCTGTGAGTGCCTTCAACAGGGCAGGGGATTTTTGCTGAGGATCCCCAGTGGGAGGTCAGGACCAGACTCAGGTCTGGTGCTGTCTGCTATGTAAAGCAGTGAAAGTGGGCTGGATTCCCCAAGATCACCACAAATCATTTTCATTATAATTACTATGCCTTCATTTGTTGGAGAAAATGCATTATGCCATGGAAAGTTTAATGTAATTAATTTCAAGGGAGTTTACAGAGATACGGATGCATGACAGCTCAGAGAAATCAAGAAGGATAAAATTTTACACCTTCCGCTGCACAAAGGGTGGCTGCAGGATCCATGGGAGGTGTCTCCAGAGAAAGTGAGCAGCAGCTGTAAAGGGGTGGGAGGTGGGAGATGGGGGAGCCCAGGGAGGATGGGGCATTTGGGGTCAGTTACACTGTTTCAGCACAACTGGGGTGGGCTGGGGGGGTGGCGAGTGCCTGCACCTGTGCACAGAGACAGAGGCAAAATCTCCAAGACTCAAACGACTCTCAAAAACAGAAGAATTTGTGTCAGTGTCAAGGACAATTTTGTTGAGAAAGGACATCTTCAGGT
This sequence comes from Choloepus hoffmanni, assembly GCA_000164785.2. Lineage (NCBI taxonomy): Eukaryota > Metazoa > Chordata > Mammalia > Pilosa > Megalonychidae > Choloepus > Choloepus hoffmanni. Next base: position 24,543 of record ABVD02270255.1, on the reverse strand, counting down.
CTGAGGTCATTGTCACTGACCTTCCCTGCATGTCAGCATTTCTGCAATGCCCAGGGACACCCCCATCTCCAATGGCTTCACCAGATGACTCTCTACTGCCTTCTGGCAGCTGCTCTCCATGATCAGCTGGAAGCCCAGGGGGTGTCCCTATCCAGGTGGAAAGTCAGAAGTGAGTGAGGGATGAGCCAAGTCCGTCCCCCATGATGAAGTGTCCATTTTCTCCATAACCTGAATGGTCAGAAGCAAACTGATAGAACTCAGGAGTCAAAACCACTTCAGGTCCTACATGGCAGTTCTCATAAGTGAAGAATTTGAGATTGTGGTGAGTGGGAATTTCCAAATACTAAATCAGGTGATATTTCTCAGCTGCTCAGCTTTTATAGGTGGTCACCAGGAGGGTCCTGCTGGGTAGTGACTGGTTAGATTCAGGTGGGTTCAGATCAGCCATTTGGCCATTCTCTGTTTCACCTGGTGTCTTAAGACACTCAGGGTGTGGCTCCTCTCCCCATGGACCCCAATGTTAGCTTGCCATAGGACAGGGGGTTTCCATGGGCTGCTGCATGTGCCTCTGGTCCTAGCCCCCATCTAGGGTCTCCGATGGGTGACATATCAATGCTTTCCCTAATGCTCCTCAGATTCATTGACCAGGCAGGGAGCACAGGGGTTGGGAACACATTTGACAGAAAAGGGAAGGGGCTGAGAGGAGGAACTGAAAATCCCAAGATCACTCAGGAAGAAAAGAAAGACCTGAGAATCCCAGGCCCAAAATAATAAACTCTTCTGTATGAATGGGGAAGCCAGGCTGCACTGGGCTGAGGAGTGGGTTTGGGAAAATCCTCAGCCGGAATTTCCTGGGTCTCTGAGGATGCCATTTCTCCCATCTGGCTGTGCACAGAGCTGCTGCACTCTGAGACGGAATGTCAGGTCTGGGGGGAGTGGGGCTGATGGCTCCCTGCAACACTGGGGGTTTGATCACACACCACAAGGATGAAATCCCCTGATTGGAAACCATTGGTTCACTCTTTCCTTTTAGTCCCATGTCTCTAACAATGAAATCAGCTCTTAGGGAAACTAGGAGTGTGCGGAGAGGAAGCTTCTTTTTAAAAATTTCCCCACTTGCCATTTCTGTTTTAGACAAGTGGCCTAAACCTCAAGCTCCTCAAACCATAAGCCAAAGCAATGGTTTTGAAAAAATGTCACCTATGAGACAATTTGGTTCCAGGCTTTGAAATTATTTTTCCTTATGCAGGAGCAAAATTAGGTAATACATAATATGATCAGATTAAACTCACAAGTCCTTCCTCTTCTCTCAATGCCAACTTCTCATGGGAACAGAGGACCAGAAAATGGGGCCCTACCCTATCACACAATGAGTTGAACATGACAGAAACTACTGTCAGTTTTGAATGCAGATCTCCATGGAGCCCTGAAACTTGATGAGGACAATCCTCATGATGCCTGAGCAGCAGGGAAAACATGGGAAAATCTCCTTATGCAACATGGGTTTTCCAAAGAATTATTTTCCACTTCAATTCAATTGGGATCAGTGGAGCTGGGAAAGGAACAAGCAATTTGGTGGCCATTGAGCATATTGGAACCCTGCACCCAGGAAGGGGATTGTTTGGTTTTGACTGGAAATAAGACACATGCTGGGTGTGGGTTTGCCATCCTTGCTTACAGGCTCTCAGCCAGGGCTGCAATCCAGGGCTTACAGATTATTTGATCTCACCTCATATCACACTGGTCCAAGTTACCAACTTGAGAGCATGTTTGTTCCAATCCCTCAAATACTTGAAGCAATTCCTTGGAGTGGACACTGTCATCTCCATTTTGTATTTGCAACTCATGTAGGCAAATAAAGGTGTATATGTGTATATTTTCCCAATGATCAAGATGGAACTGATAGTCCATGGTGGGAAACAGAATTAGAGATATGCAAAATAAACATCACCATTGGACACTGCTAATCAAAATCCTATTAGAGGAAAGCATCTGAGTGACAGAGTATTCATTACCACACTTTTGTGGGGTTAAAAAGTGTGAAAAGAGCAGGGTTGTATTGAATATGCTGGTTATCATCAAAGAAAGGGAAGACTTCAAGTCATCAAATACCCAGCTCAAGCTCCATGTGAAGGAAATGAAAGTTTATGTGTGAGCCCAATTTTTTTTTTGTTTTGTTTTGCTTTTGTGTTTGTTTGTTTTGTTTTTTGTTTTTTTTGTCTCCAGTCCTCCTGGAGTTTGGGGGAGAATGCAACACAGTCAGGGAACAGCACTTGTGTTTCCCTTCCCCTTGTGCCTCTGTGACTGTGGGATCATCACTGCTATAACTGCACCCCCGTGCGACACCAATAGCCTCATCCTCAGACGGGGCCCTCAGAACTGCAGTTTCATGGCTCGTGCAAACATACTGGATGCCTCGATCACATTTCTGGCCAGGTGCTGACATCTCAATGTCATTTTCAGGGCAATACTGCCTTCTGCAGGCAGGGGTTACCATTGTGGAGGTGACTGAGATAGGATGATTTTCCTATGAAGAATAAAACAAGTTGAAATAAATATTTGACTCTCCTTTTCAGATAGTGTATTGTTTTTTTTTAACAGTGAACCAGCTCCTCTGAAAGCTTGACTCCCTTAAAAGGATGACAGACAAAATGAATGAATCATGGAATCAATGAATGAAAGAAACTCTTTACTCAATGTTCAAATTGAGTTTTTCTTTGGCACACCTGGTCATCCAATTCAAATGTTGAATATGGTGGGAACAAGGGTCCAATACCAACTGGGTCAGAAAAGTCTTTATCCGTGTGTGAGGCTTGGGCAGGTGGAGTGAGGTGTGGCCAGGAGGAAACACCCAAGAATGGCTTCAGAAGTTCTCATCATATGCTCAGGTTGTCTGGTGTCTCCCAAGATGTCCTCCTGGGCTATTTCAGGGGGCATTGGAGAGGAACCTGGCAGCACTTAGTCTTGTCCCCTGGAGTACCTGCCTGTCCAGAGGATGAAGTCCTCAGAGGATATTTGCAATGTTGCTTCCTTACTGGTGCAGCTGGATGGAGACTTAAGATTCTGACAGGGTTTCTGGGCCTGGCAACCTGGGCTGTGCCTGGTCATGGAACACAGAGAGGAGCCTGAGAAGGTGCAGAAGGATGGACCCTTGGGGTTGGGGAAAACCTGAAGTTTGGGGAACACTATGGAAATGAGGAATCAGCAGATGATTGTGAGTAGAAGGAGAAAGGAGCCTGGTAAGATCCTGGTGAGGAGATTTGGGGGCAGGGCCTGACCTGGAGGTAGGGGGAGTCTATAGAATTGAGGGAGGAAGCAGAGGATCATGGGACCTGGAGATGACCTCCTGCAGAGGGAAGGAAGAGCTGGGGAGGATAAGGTGGGGAGGTTCTGTACCAGGATGTGGCCAGGCAGTGAAACTGAGGGCAGTCTGTTCTCTTCACTTGAAACCAGTCCTCAAACACCTTCCTCTGGTCCTGTCATATGGCCATTTCCACCAAAGAGCAAAAATGATCCTACAGGATACGACCAGCAGATGCAGCATCTCTTCTCCCTGCATGTGAGTTATGTCTTTGTTGCTTCTTTCTTTTTCACCATCACTCTTAGTACTGGAATGAATGCCTTTTGGTTCTGAGAAAACTGAGACCTCCTGCACTCACATGACTTAACTATCAGTTCCATGACATCTTGCCTAGGAAGATGTTCTGGTTTGCTAATGCTGCCATTATGCAAAATATCAGAAATGGATTGGCTTTTATGAAGGGCATTTACTTGGTTACAAAGTTACATTCTAAAGGCCACAAAGTGTCCAAGGTAAGGCATCAACAATTGAGTACCTTCACAGAAGGAAGGCCAATGGTATCTGGAAAACCTCTGTTAGTTGGGAAGTCACATGGCTGGTGTCTGCACTGGAGTTGTGATTTCAAAATGGCTTTCTCCAAAATGTCAGGCTCAGACTCCAACGGCTGTCTTCAAAATGTGTCTCTCAGCTGCAGCCAGCTCCTTCTGTATGAGCTCTATATACAGGGCTCTAGTAAACTAATCCAGGCCCATGCTGAATGGGTGGGGACACACCTCCATAGAAATTATCTAATCAGAGTTATCATCTACAGTTGTGTGGGTCACATCTCCATGGAAACAACCTAATCCAAAGATTCCAACTTAACACTAAAATGTCTGTCCCCACAAGATTGCATCAAAGAACATGGCTTTTTCTGGGGGACATAATACATACAAACCAATACAGAGAATAAGGAGATATACAAATAAATAACATCACCCCTTGCCTCAGGATATTCCTGAAAAACAGCTGTGTCCTCCAATTTGGAGCCAGAGAATTGGTCAGGGATCCCCGGGCCATCAGCTATCAGCATAGATGACCAGCACAGGTCCTGGCCTGCCTTACGCTGGTACCAGTGAACAACTTTACTTCCAATGCTGTCTCGCCCACAGGTGAGCCTGGCTGTCTGTCCCAGGGCCACTGACACTGAGCGTGGCTGGGTCAGCTCATAGGATGACATGGAGCCTGCAAGACAAGGAAAAGAGATGAGTTTAAACCTTAGGTTTCATTCCCAGCAGAACTCCTGCTGTTTTCTGTGGATCAAGCTCCATGGATTCCTTGGGGTCACAGGGGCCTTTTACCTTCCAGATAAAGAGTTTGTGCATTTGAGTAAGTTATTACCTGAGCAAAGAGAATGTCCATCAGACAAAAGCTACCACTCCCAGATTTGATTCAAGACTCACATTATCAGTCTGAGATGTGGCCCCATACAGGTCAGCTCCCCCTCCCTTTGAAAGACCTGCCTTAGTCCACTCAAGTGTCGATCCTGAAATCCTATAAAATTCCACCCTTGACCTCCCTTTTCTGTCAAATGACATTGTCCCTTCATATTTATTGACTTAGCATTGCTTGAACAATAAGATGTTTGATGGTCTTTGTAAAGCTGGCAGCTGTTCATTCAAAATGACCTCAGCAGTTTACAGTGGAATAAACTGGATCCCAGACAGGCCAAAGAAGACATCCCCATCTCTCAGCATTGTAAATGGAGAAAAGAGATGAGAAAGCTGCTCTCCACGCTAAAGCTTCTTCCTTCTCGGGGAGACCAGGGCAGGGAGGGAGGGGCCATAAGAGCTAAGCATGGATGGGAGATTTTTGTTTCACTTCTTCATCAACCTGTGCCACTGTGAGCAGCATCACTGCCCCCAACCTGACAGTAATAGACAGCATCATCCCTAGTCTTGACCCCACTGATGGTCAGGGAAGCTGTGTCCTCTAATTTGGAGCCAGAGAATCAGTCAAGGATCCCCATGGGCAGTTGGCTATCAGCATAGATGACCAGCACAGCAGCCTGGCCTGCCTTATGGTGGGGCCACTGAACTGTTTTACTTTCAATGTTGTTTCCCCCACAGGTGAGCCTGGCTGACTGTCCTAGGGCCACTGACACTGAGCGTGGCAGAGTCAGCTTACAGGAGACCACAGAGCCTGTAAGGGGAGAAAAAGAGGTGAGCTTGAACCTGAGGTTTCATTCCCAGCAAAACTCCTGCTGCTTTCTGTGGATCAAGCTCCATGGATTCTGTGGGACCACAGGCACCTCTTCCCTTCAGACCCTGTCCAGTGGTCCAGGGTTCACTGGTGGATGGACAACTGGAAGGATGTGGAAATCCCACCCAGTTCTTTGACAGGTGCAGCCTCCTCCATAGCTCAGAGACCCATCTGTCCATGTGTTCATGAACATCCACCCAACCCAGGCCCTGGTGAGCTCAGTCAGGGCTGGGCTTATAACCCAGCCCTGGGGGTAAAGCAGGGGGTTGATCCTGGGGGAGCAGCACCTGTGTAGTGAGCAGAGGGCCAGGAGGGGAGGAGCCCAGGCCATGGTGGTGGTGCCCCCAGATCTGAGCTCCCAGCGCTGAAGGATGGGCTGTTTTCCCCCAGGTCTCTTTTATCCCCTGGCTGAGGAGAGCTTCAGTTTATTCAAATGAGCCAGAGCTCAGGGGCTAGTCATGTGGGAGTTCTGTGGCTTCCAGAAAAGGAACTACCCCGTGAGAGTCACAGAGGGAAGGGGAGGCCCCTGCAGTCCCACCTTCAGCCCACAGGATTTACCTTCTCCTGCTGGGCCTCCCAAGTCTGGCCTGTCTCCACCCCTGGGCTGGCCTTGCCACAGAGGAGCTCAGAGGGGAAGTCTGCCTGCATTTTCCAGGGCACCCAATGTCCCTACCCATGGGTGACCCTGATCCCTGTCCTTAAGGTGGCAGAAGAGGCATAGGGTGATGCTGAGACCCCCCAGGCCCCAGGCTCTTTCTCTGCCCACTGGCTCAGGAAGGAGGCTGTTCATTTTCTTCCAGGACCCAGAGGTGTCCAGTTCATAAACATTTTGTGGAGAAGTTCTGAGGCTCATTCTAGTCCTAGCTCCAGCTTTGGATGCTTTAAATACAACACCTCATCTGCCCTTCTGAGGACCCAATTCAGTGACCTTCTCACATCAACCTACAGGGGACAATTGAAGCTTAGTGTGGTGCAGTCTCCTCCCCGTGATGCTAATTCATGAGCGCTAGAATCATATCCTTCCCCTTCCAAGTGCACAAGCAGTTTTCAAACTCCACTGAGGTGGGATTGGTTTCTGCCCTTGGCTGTGAGCTTTTGGGCAGGTCATAGGTATTTTGGCTCCAGATACCTGGTGTGGGGTCAGGGTCAGTGCAGATCAGATGTAGAAGTAGTGTTTGTGAATAAGAGGAGAACAGTGGACTGCAAAGACCTAGAACACTTTAGGATTTTCTAGTATAATTTATTTTGCCTTCACTTGCTGTACAAAATATATTAACATAGCAAAAATAAACAATGCAACTAAGTCTACCACAGTTTGTCCAATAACTGCCATGTTGCCGGGAGTGGGAAACAGGGAGGAAAATATTTGACATCTGCCCCAAGAGACAGCCAAAGCCCACGTCTAGGGACTGTGGGAGGGGCTTCCAGGGCCAGCGTGGGGCAGATGTGTCTGCAGGATCAGGTGCTTCTCACAGAAAGGTTGAGAGGTAGGAGACAGGATCATGGGACGATGGTGCACTCGGGACATTTACAGCATTTTAGCAGGACTGAGACAGGCTGGGAAAGGATGTGTGACTGGAACTGCTGGCAGAGAAAGATGACATCTCCAAGCACTAGTGATGAGGCACATGGAGTCAGAAGAATTTCTACATCAGTCTCAGAGACAATCTGTTAGAGACAGAAGGACACCTCCTCCAGGTCTGAAGACAGTATCACTAATTTCCATGACAGAATACTCTCATGCCCAGGGCTCAGCCCATCTCCAGTGGCTTTGCCGGGTGACTCCCTGCTGTCCCTCGTGGCTGCTGCAGGCACAGGGGTTGTTCTTGTCCAGGTGGAGATGCACAACCTCCTGCTCAGGTCTGTGATTCCCTAATCCATGGATGGCTGCCCCAGGGGAGGAATTGCTGTTCTCTGAGTGTCCACACCTGTCTCAAGTCCTAGAATGAGAGGCTCAGATCATCCATGAAATTATGCACAGTCACAATTCTATGAGGAGGCAGGGCTGACCCAAGTGCATGCACATGTCCCTGGGTGGTGGGTGGTCCTGCAGGTGGTACCTGAGTGTTGCAGTAGGGGACACAGGGCCATGGACTTGCTCTCACCACTGTTGGCTGCATGACCAGGACACATATGTGGGCTGGTGTTTACTACTGTGAAACTCTCAGGAGTACTTCCTGTTCATGTTTATTGATACCCAACCATTTGTCCCCACATCACAGGGACAGGGAACCTAGCAGTGATCAAGACAAGCTCTCTGCTCCAGGGGAGTTTCCAATCGTGGGGGTTCACATGTGGTTCTCATGTTTGGTCAGACCCAGCAGACTTGACTTTCAAACTTTACTTCATCTGTGACAGTCATTTAGGAGCCAAACACTTGCTTCTCCCAGGCCCTGTGCAGCCAGGATTGACTGTGTGGCCCAGGGAGGCTGGGGCACAACCCTAGTGGGAATGAATGGCCCAATGTGAACCAGAACCCACTCCAGAATCCAAGCCAAGACTTTCCCCAGCACATCATGGAGTAGGAGAATGATTGGAGTTGGACAGTGAGAGTGCAGCCAGGTTAGGTCAGATTGGTTTCAGGGTAATAACCCCAAGCCTGGATCACTGTCAATTTTTCCAGCTTGGGATAGAGACCATCAAGGACTCCCAAGGAGCCATTGTCCTTAGGAATAACCAGTGCAGGGCCGTCCTGCCTTCTGCAGAGATGGCATTCCTCCAAATGCCAAGATCCTGCAGGGAGAGGAGACCTGAGACTGAGGGTCCATTCCCAGGAAGTCCCATCTTTCGTTGGTTCTAAGGATGGATTGAGAGAAGGTCCAGGACAGGTTCCTGTGAGGCTGAGGTTGTGGGCAGGGCTGGGAGGAGCAGAGAGTGAGGAGGGTGAGCAAGGGAGGGGATTGGGCCATAGTGGAGACACCCCCAGAGCTCTGTCTCCTGGGGCCCACACTGGGCAGGGCTCCCCAGGCCTCTCTGATCCTGCAAGGAAAAGGCTCTTCATAGATTAGCTGCTAATAAGAAGGTGCTGGTATAAATTGTTCCTCAAGTAGAAAAGATGGGCCCTATCAGAAGGGTAATGGTGAGTGTGGGGGTATATCCTCAGACCCCATTTGTAGTCTCACAGTGTCTTTCCAGAATGAGATGGAGCCTCTGCCCTTCTAGCTGCAGATTCAGGGTTTGCCAGAAAAGAATTGCTGTCTCTGCTCCACTTCCTGCCAGGTGCTGATTTCTGGTTGTGAACTTGATAGCAACACTGCTCCCTGCAGGGGAAGTGACTATGGTGGACATGAGAATAATGAGAAGCACATAATGGGGCATAATGGGCCACAAGTGTCTGTATTTTCAGTTTAAATTCTGCCCCTATTATAAAGCAGTGAGCCTGTTTTTCGTAAAGTAGACATCTATAAGCATTGCAAATAAAATGAATGCATTGAGGAATGAATTACTCTCCTATACTCAAATTTGGCCCTGAGGTTTTCTTAGAAATATTCACTTATTAAATTCAAATAATAAATGGAAGGGGGACCAGGGTTCATTACCAATTGGGTCAAAAAGGACTTGATCCCTGAAGAGGATTTGGGTAGGAGGTGTGAGGTGTGGCCAGGGGGAAACCTGGAAGAATGACATGAAAGAGTCTTATCAGATGCACTGGGGGTCTTGCTGATATTTCTTGGGGCATATCTGAGAGGATTCCTGAATCCCAGTTAACCAAATAAAGCATTTCTCATCTAAGGGAATTTTCAAAAGTTTCCTTATCAACACTTGTTCAAGAATTTCACCTCCCTCAGCGGGTAAATATGGCACAAATCCAGCCAGTTTCCTGCTTTGAAGACCTCCCTTTAACTACTCACAAACAGATCTCAGCCCCTAAAATCATCCAACCACTTTATGCCCTTCTGAGACCACCTATGACTCTGTCAGAGTGCCATTCTCCCTGGATACTAGCAAATTTAAAGTTGTATATAGAACAGGTTTTCTGATGTTCTCTGATAAGCTGGCAGTTGATGAATTAAAATGATGTGATCTATTTATATTGGGAAAAGCTGAAGCTGGACCAGGCTCAGGAAGTTGCTGCATCTCTCAGGAATGTAAAGACAGAGGCAGGACTAGAAAGTTCTACTCAATATGAAGGCTCCATCTTACTCACTGTGAGCAGCACAAGGAGAAGGGGGAAGCCATAAGAGACAGCCTGGGGGAGGAGGTTTCTGTCCCACTTCCCTATGTGTCTGCATCACTGTGAAACTGCAAGCTGCTCATACTGCCTTGGGCAGTAGCACAGTAATATTCAGCCTCATCCTCAGGCTGCAGCCCAGAGATGAGCAAAAGGCCTGCATTGGCTGTGGCATCTTTGGATCCAGAGAAGTGGTGGGGTCCCAGAGCCCTGGAGCTTGTCTGAGTCTGACTTGAATCTCAGGAGATACTGGGGAGGGCTCCCTGGCTTCTGCTGGTACCAGGATATGTAGTAGTCACCAACACTGAGGCCACTGCTGAGGGTGCAGGTGAGTCTCACAGATGTTCCCAGGGATGCAGAGAGGGAGGGCGGCTGAGTCAGCACAGGCTGGGAGAGGGAACCTGCAGACACAGACACACATGTGCGATAAGGAAGGGTCCAGGTCTAAGCTCCTTGGAGGTTGAGCTAGGGGGGCTGAGAGAGTCTGGGAGTTCTGCTCTGGGCCTCTAAGGCCTGTCCCTACCTGTGCAGTAGGAGAGGAGCAGGAGGAGGAGAGGGGTCCAGGCCATGGTGGACACAGCCCTGTGTGGCCCACAGTGGAGCTGGGCTGCCCCAGCCTCCTTTTCTCTCCCACCCTCTGCCAGGGGAGGGGCTCATCATGCAAATTTGCTCCCACCCACTGCTTGCCCAGCCCCTCCCTGAGCCCCGATGCTGAAGCTCAGCTCACACTGTAGACTCAGGAGGATGAAGGTTGGGTTTGCCTCTTTGGAAGGCCCTGGGAGGAAGCAGCTACTGAGAGAATACAAAGCTCCTTGCTCAGGGGACTCTGCCAGGCAGAGAGGACACAGCTGCTGAGCCCACATCAGTGAGCACAGGGCCCAGCCCACCAGACTGGGCCCCTTAAAGTGAATGGTCCTTACTGAGCCCATTGTAGGAAAACCTGGGGCAATACCACAGAACACCCTGCTGGTAATAGGGCAGGACATCACCATGTGGAAGACCTGGAGCATAACTGTTTATTTCTCCCTCACCAGGGCACTATGTCCAAACATCAATGGCCTGACTAGTATTTTTTGTGATCCCAACACACCATGCTGATTTCTTAACAGCTCCTCACTCCCAGAATCTCCTTGTGGAGTTGTAAGCATGTGCACAAACTACATCCTAAGGGGTTAGCTACACGAGAAAAGATTCTGGAAAAAAGTTAATAGATGTTTTCCATCAGGTTAGGTATCAGAGGAGGGGCCACTGGGCTGGTTTGAAGGCTGTGGGTTCTGCTCACGGAATCTGCACAGATGGAGTATTTTCCAGGAAGGAAAATTTGCTCAGTGGCTTGCTCAAAATGTTGCAATAAATTGTTCAAAAAGATATACAGTGATTTTAGGCTTTAAATAAGAATTTAATTCACTTTAGTGATTTGGGAGAAACTAACAACTCTGCTGGAATTAACATTTACCAACAAATAGTGTCATCATGTTCTCTGGTTTATGAATCAGCTTTTATCTCCCTAAGTAGAAGATTTATTTTGTCCATATTTATATTGTATCTTTCAAATTAGGATTTTCTCCTATGTGTAAACTGACTTGTTCTTATTGTAAACAGACATTTCTCTATCTACTCTTTTATGGTTGTTTTAAGTTAAACAGGAATCTAAGTATATCTTTTAATGTCACATGGTTTTTGTAGGTGTGTTCAATATCTGGGCAGGTGAAGGTAGAAGTCATCACACCTCCCCACACCCACCATGCTCCCTGACTTGAATTCTTCAAATGGTTCCCACAGGCCCAGATTCCTAAGGGCCTTTCTTTAGATATTCTGGAACACATTCGGACCTTCAGGCCTAACTTATATGGTTTTTAGGGAGAACATTCACTTAGCCTGGGCCACAGTGGCCCAAGTGTCAGCACTTTATCCACTCTTAACACCAAGTCACTCAGTCACCATCATCACCTGCTTCTACCCCAGGTGACACCTGATGCTCATCCTGAATGTGAGTGCTTGTCTATGTCCTGGAAGAGGGATCAGACATGAAAAAAATGTCCACAGTGAGGGGAGATGACACCATAAGTGAATATTGTGGTCCAAGAAACATCATTTATGGAGAACACCCTAGAAGGAGGGAGTGAATCTCAACCATGTAGAGGGTCAGGAGACCACCCAGGGGAGAAGAGACCTGCAGACCTGGAGCTGGGCTCAGCAGGTACTTCTCCCAGAGGAGTAAAAAAGAAATACAAAATGCTTGGGAAAAGTGGAGGAATAGACAGGAGGAGAGGTGGGTGTACAGAGAGACACAGGGACTGGAGAAATGGGCAGGGACAGGTCCTTTGTCACCATCTGGGAGGGCAGGTGCACAATGGATTGGGGCAGATATACTTTTTTGTAGTACAAGGGAGCAGAATTGTCAGGCTCTGATCCACACACACATTCACAGAGGGGAGGACAAAGCTCAGGTCCAGGACAGGCTGGCAAGAAGCAGTTTCAACAAATGTCTGAGGGACACAGAGGGTGTCATTCCAAGGGCTGCCTTGGCATCTCTGAGTCCGGAAGGTGGCTCCACCTCACTGCATAGACATGAATTGTCCTCACAGACTGCTATCCAGATTTCACAGAATGTCAGGGCCACATGGAGATTAGCAGTGAAACACAGGATGTTGTGATGCTCACACCACAAAGTCATGTGGTGATTCCAGAGACCAGCCAAACCATGGAGGTGACATTGCACTCAGGAATTCCATAAGGAATTGCAATATGCCCCAGATAGCCAAAACCACATTAAGTTAAATCAATTTTGAGGACTCATGCTTCCTGATTTAAAATGTTATTACAAAACAACAATAATCTCAAGAGCTTGGCATTATCGTAAGGATGGACATATAGATCAACAGAATGGCATTGAGAGTCTGTAATTTCATGCATGAGTCTATGGTCAAATAATTTTTGAAAAGGGTGCCAAGGCCATTCAATGGGTAAGCAATACTGTCTTCAAATAATTTTGGGGGAAGCAGAATTTCCACTTGCAAAAGAATCAAGTGGGATTGCAAGGCCTCCAGCAGACCCATGAGGTCCCAGCCTTTCTTAGTTCCTCATGAGCTCCCCTCTCAGTCTGACTCTGGGAGGTGCATGTATGGAAGCTCTAACTTATCACCTAAGGCAGGATGCACATAGAAATGATTAACAACTGGCATCTTTCTAACTTCCATTCCTATCTTGCTTTACCAGCTCCTCCTCTTTTTGTGTGAGGTGAAATTCTACAGCAAATCCCTCACTGGCAAATGCTTACAGGTTTCCAGCTTACATGATTGATCCCAAATGATAAAATAATTAGTGGAGAAAGGGTCACCAGGGGGGCAGGATCTTAAGTCTGTGGAGTGCAATTTATTTTATTTAAGACATTACTGATCCTCTTGCTTGTGTCACTTAAATTAGGACCTGTAGAGCCTGTAGTCAAGTGCCTGTGGGAGGTAAGTCTAGACATGTCTGAGTGGTTGCTGCCATGGGACCTTTTACTGACTAAAAAGAACAAAATAAGTAGACTGGCTATTTTTGCATGCTAGGGGATGCAGAATGACAAAGTGATTATCTCAAATTTTGTGAAGAGGCCAGAAAGCTTCCATGACTACCCTGAAAGAACTCAATCTCCTATAGCCACAACATTGAAAAACAAAATCCAAAGCCTAATATTATGGATGGATTAACCACAATACAGATGAAAACCATGGCCTTGCAGCCTCACCCCTTTACCATGAGAATACAATGTCAACATGGAAAAATGATGTTCTGCTTTTACAGATGAATGACATGCCAAGATAGGCCCCTATGTGGTCACAAAGGTGAAACTTATCTTGGGATAGCACCTAGGAGACCATCTGTAGCCATTCCTTGCCCTATCTGAAGGCAGAGCTTGTGTCTGGGATGTCTGTGGTGTGAGAACTCTCCAGTGTCACATTTCTGGGGGTCCTTCCTGGGAGATTTTGCTGCCAGGCCATGCCATGTGTCTCCATGTTGCTACTTCTCCTTCTGCAGATGATGCTGCCTCTGTAACCCAAAACTACCAGGGGGTGTTGCCAGCACAGACTGAACACAGGACTCTGAGAGATAGAAAGCACATAGATGACCTTCAGGGAGCCAGCCACCTATTGCACAGCCTACTCTCTTGAGGAGTCAAAGGTCAGAGATTGAGACTGTTAGAGAGTTTGGAAAATGGTGGCAAACTTGGAGAAGGTAGTGAGTCAATGAATGTAGGAGACTCAATTCTTCATATGAATGGAGAGGTAATCCTGGCTTGTCCCTGGGCCACACCTGTGTGGGGAAGCGTCTAGGAGGCCCAGCTACAGACTCAGTGGGAAGCTAAAGGGAAGAAGTGATTTCACTACCATAGGGAAAACAGAGGTTGGGGTGTGTGAACAGCCAAGTGAAGTGCAGGACAGAACAGATTTTAAACATCCTCAAAGGACATTAATAGAATCTAGTGTGTTTAAAATCTAGAACCCACAATACCCAGTAAGCAATAAGAAATTATTAGATATACAAAGAGAGTGGAAAATATAATGCATAATCAAAGACAGAGCCAGTCACTCAAAGATGCTGAATTGCAACATATTTCGAAATTAACTGACAAGGCTTTTGAAGCAGTAGATAAATATAGCTATATATATAGGTATAGCTATATGTATAGGTATAGGTACAGATACAAAGATAGATTTCGATATATCTGAAGATATAATAATAGACGGAGGTATGGGCACAGATGTAGATTGATCTGTAAATATATCCAAGCAGATAAATATAATCTATAATAAAGAAATAAGTGAAAATTATAGAATTAAATGAAAATTTAATGAATGCAATTTGTGGATGAGTAACATATATATTTATCTGCTTTAAGGAAATACTATGTATGGCTTATACTTGTTAGTTCAAGATGGTTCTCCAACATTCTGCATCCTGAAGAAAGAGTTGTTTCAGAGAATGAATGAATGACAATCACATCCACAGTACTGTGCCTTTCTGACAGAGAAATGTTTACTTAACTGATTTCTTATTCATTTGGACTATATCCACAATGAAGATGTGATGAAAAGTATTTCCATTTCATCTAAGTGATGAAATTGAAATAACAAAGATGGAAAAAATCTCTTTCATTATAACCATTTCCACACAGTCAAGTGAGTGCTTAAAAACCTCTGAGGTTTTAGACACTTTATGTGTGTCTAGTAGTACATTCATCCCATTTGTATGTGCAAAACCAGACAGGAAGGAACTGAATGTGCACAGCCTCCTGTTTCAAGGCCTCTCCTCACTTCACTGAACAAAATATCAGCACTCTAATCATTGAGTGGTAAACATTTCCACAATGGTCGGTTTTAATTCATAATTAATTTTATTATAGAATTAAACTGTTTCCCCTTTAAAATGTAAATTTTCATGTTAATTTTAATGAATGGCAAGATTCTGTGAGTTTTGATAATGGGTAAGCCTTTGGGATTTATACTGTTGTATGCTATATTATTCTACAACCTTTAATAGAGATGTAAGATGTCCATCCAGAGTGGACATAAGAAGTGAGGTATAGTACTCATAAACCCTCGAGCCTATCTCTAATCTAATAGATGTCAAAATCTTTGACCACCCACACAGCACCAATCCATATTTGTATTTCCCCAATCCCTATCCTCAAGGATGTATTTTAATGCACATTTCACATTCCCTAGTACATGGAGAGGCAAGGGCGAGCCCTTGTGTTGGCTGTCACTGCTGTGGGCCTGGAGAGAGGGCAGGGAGTGTTCCCTTGGAGCCAACTTGGCATCTCTGAGTCAAGAAAGAAGCTGGTGGATGACAACTAAACCTCTATTCACTCAGTCTCTGACCAGGATTCTTCATTGCAGGTTGCCTTCTGGGAGAAACTGAAACTTAAGGTCTGCATGTAGGATAGTAGCAGAAATTCCCCTCAAATACTGGGGAGAATTTCTTGTGCTGCTTTGAGGATACTTCTTTTGTCTTTATTTGGTCAAATATCGAGAAAGAATCAGGTAAGTTGAATTTTTAATAATAATTGCTGTGAGTGTATACTAACATCTACAAATGATAGTCATAAGCCAGCACTTGCAGGGCCTGAGTTTGTTGTCCAAAATCCCCATTTGTGGGTGTCAATGTGAGAAGCACTGCTGTGCCCTGTATGAGAGAAATGGTCAGCCTTGATCTCAGAATTGAGCCCAGAGAGGATTAAAAATGCAGTACTGACTGGGAGGCATCTTTGGGTGCAGAAAAGCAGCTGGGGACACCAGGAGCCCTCTGTTTATCTGAGTCTGTGCACTAGTACAGGAACAACCCAGGAGGGCTCCATGGCTTCTGGCAATACCAGAACATCTTGGAGCCACCAACTCTGGTGTCTCTGTTCAAGGTGCAAGTCTGGCTGTTGTTTCTGGAAATCCTGAGAGGGAGGAGGGCTGAGTCAGCACCGACTTTGAGGAGGAACCTGCACACACAGAAGAACTGGGTGCTGGGGCAATGACCAGGGTCAAATTCCTTGGGAGTTGAAGTAAAAGGGCTCACTCTGGCTGGTAAACTCCCTCATAGCTCTGAAGCTTGTTCCTCCCTGGGCAGTGGGAGAAGCAGGTGGAGAAGAGGAGCCCAGTGCACAGTGGAAGACAGGCAAGTCTAGCAGGCAGTGATGCTCTTACATGCCAGATGGGCAGGGCCATGGAGGCAGCAGATGCTGGGACACACAGAGGACACAGCTGCTGAATCCACATCAGTAAGCACAGGCTCCAAGACCTTCCACCCATCCCACCCAGCCTTGCAGGTCCTTTAGGGACTCAACCATTTGTGAACACATTTGCAGCATTTCCAGGAATGATCTCATCATTCTCCTTGCTGACCACACAGAGTGAAGTCTCCTCCCTGGGTCCAGGGTCTCTGTCCTTTCTTCCTTTCTCTGTGATTCCACACACAGGGATTGAGATGTTGCTGCTCCAATCACTGGGCACAGATCAACATTGCTCATATGAATGAATGCTCTATTTTCAGGGAGTGAGATTCCAAAGGAAAATCTCACAAGGAATCTATAACCTATTGAATGTAAAAAGTGCCATAAAACAGAAGTCTGGCTTTGGGGACTCTCACTACTTGGTGTTGAGGGATATTTCAGAGGAGATGTCCTTCAATCTGGCTCTCAATGACAGAGGTTGAGCAGCTACCCCTGGGGTGAAAGGAGAAGGAAAAGCATTTTAAGAAAAGAAAGAGGTAACAAGTCTCAGAGGCTGGAAGAGGACTGTGGGCTCCTGAGCTGACAGAGCCTGTAAGAGGAGGTTGCACATGGGGAGCGGGGAGGGGAGAAGAGAGGGCAGGGGAGACAAGGTGGGATCAAAGGAAGAAATGGGATGGGACATCAAGAGGAGAGAAGAATCTCACAGATGTCTAGGAGACAATCTACAGCCTGTTGGTATCAGCATCTCTTGGGTGAGGAAGTGAAAAGAGATGACAAAGATGGACAAAGTGCTAAGGTAGTGGATCTCAGTGACCTCTTTTGGGGAATGAGACAGGGATCCCATCAAAATGTGGAAACCCATCCTCACAATAACCCTTCAGCTCAAGTGTCAATCTTGTGCTTGTTTTTCTAAGAAAGAAGCCATCTGAAATAGGTTTAGAAACTCTTAGAGTTGCAGCCAGAAAGTGAAACAGCAGAATTCATTCCTGTCCTGATTGAAACCCTGGCATTTGCCAGTAATGACACAGTAGGAAGCCTGAAATTCTACAAAAAGCCTGATATAATTTATAGATCCATAACATCATCACAGGGTATTGGTTTTCTTTTTTTTATTCCCTCTGATACATTTTCTTTGTTAAAACTTTTTTCTGAGTTTCCTAATGCTGTGGTAACAAATTACTAAAACTGAGAAGCTTAACTCAAAATAATTATGTTCCAGCTCTGTAGATCAGAAGTGTGAGGTAGTACTTACTGAGCTGACAACAATGTGTAGTCAGAGCTGCGTTCATCTTTGGAGGCCCAAATGAGAACACATTTCCTTGCCTATTCCACATCCTAGAGCCTTCCTGGGTTCCTTGGCTGGTGACCTTCAACTCAGTTATGAAAACCAGAAAGAATGAGTCAAGTCTTTTGCTTCTATGATTTGAAAAATATAGTTATTTTAATTAAAATATCTGGAGACAATTTTCATGTATTTCCTTGACCAAAGAAAGTTACATCTTTCTACTACCACCCCCAAAAGAAGCCCTCCATGGGCACTGAGATGATGCAGGACAAGATTGCCCATGGGTGCTCATACAGGTCAGACATCTCTTCTCCAGGGAACTGGCAACTGGGGGTAGGACTTGTGCTGTTGTCTTCTGCTGGATATTGGTCATCAGGACCATCTTCAGTTTGGACCCAGATCTGATAAAATAAGCAAGTATGGAACCAGAAAAGAAAACCCAAGGTTCCAACAGTACCTGATGGTGTCAGTGCACTGAAGCTGAAGGCAGGAAGGGGAGACAAGGGGGACCCACTGATGTCTGCATCCAAGCACTCTGCAGATGCCAGAAATACATCAGGTCAGACATAGGCCTCTACCCACCTCCCCAAGAGAGGAAAGGACACCACTGGCCACCCAGGACCTAGAAGAAAATAGCATAAAGGAAGAAAAAACTCAGAAAGGATTCCTGAGCCAGCTGTGTGAGTTCCAACTAAATTAGAAAATAGCTGTGTTGATAAGAGAAACTTTAAACCATTCTCCAAAATGTAACTACAGTGAGACAGGTTCATGTATGTGAAAGGGACTGTATCTTTAATCTGGTCCCATAATTTTAATATCTACACTGAAGTAAAAGTCAAAATTCTTACACTGCCTATGAATCAGAACATAGTCCATTCTCTCCCTCAACTAAAACAGGACTGAGATCACATGAGGATCAGTAACAAGTTCTAGAAGGATGCACAGATATTCCAATCTTCTCACAGAGCTTGAATGTTACAGATTCCCATCTATCCCTACCAGGTGAATTTGCCTGGGACCCTGTGACTCCATCCATGTGTTTTCTGTATTTGCATTGAAACCTCCAGTCTGTTTCCTTGCTGCTCAAAGATGTGGCTCATTGCTGAGCCTATGAAAACTGTACTAATATGGAGGCCTCTGTCCTCTAACCCCTCTGCAGGATGCATCATCAGGATCCTGTGATGCATGAAGCTGGGTGATGCTTCTCCTCGAGGTCTGCTTTTTCCTAAGCACACTCCCCAGGCTGCACAGTGAGATCAGCTAAAGATACAACACTGAACAACAGCCTTCTCCCTCAAGGAGTCAGGGAACAAAGATTTTAGCTGTTAAAGAGACTAGAAAATAATGGGAATATCACCAAAGAAGGGGATCAGAGCGCATTGAGCCCCCAAAACCCACTTAGAAGCTGACATGTAAACTTCTGCTCTCCCTTTTAGCATGAACACAAGTTATATTCTCAGCATTGAGCAAAAAACCACAGCAATAAGGCTAAAATGGTTGGGCAGTGATTTCATTCCACTGCTAATCATAGGGTAGAAAGAGCTTGGGTTTGATCTGCTAGATCAGAGAAGGCTAGGAAAAGTATGAACAATCACCAGGTGAAGATATAGGATGGAGTGTTACTGGATGTATGTTCCACGATATCCAGCATACACTCAAAAATAACTAGAAATAGAAACAATAGCAAACTGTTATCTCAGGTAAAGAAAGAAAACTGATGAATTTCCTGAAATGTCAGAATTATCTGACAGGGTGTTGAAGCAAACTATATATAGTCATGAATAGATAGAGAATTTAATAAGATAAATGGAATCTCTGGGTGGAAAAGAGCTACATAGAGATTCTAGAACTGAAGAGAACTAATACCTGATCAACCTGCCAGTGGAGACAAAAGGGAGGGTTTCTCTCTCACTTCCTCACAGGCCTGGACCCTATGAGAACACTGAGGTTTCTGTCACATGCAACAGTGTCATAATCAGCCTCATCCTCATGTTGCAGTCTAGAGATGCTCAAGAAGTCTGGGATGCCAGAACTGAAGTCAGAGAATCAATCTGGGATTTCCAACAGCCAGCACAGATGAGGTGGTCCAGGCACTGTCAGAAGCTGTTGGGACCAGCCTGCACACTGGTGTTCAGCCTGGTGTTAAGGAACATTTAGAAGGAAATACTGAACACAAATTTATACAAAAGACAATAGATTACATAAAGGATTTAAAATTCTACAGTGTCCTACACACTAAAAAACTGGTAAAACCTCTTAGACAATGAATGTACCAGGTCCCAGCCTTTCCTCATCTCCCCAGAGTAACACCAACAGTCCTTACTTTGCTCCCAGGCCCCTCCTGCCCTGGGATGACCCCCTACACACACACACAAACACGCCGAGGGCTGAGCTCCCAGTGGGTCTGAAGACACAGGTTGTGAAGACAAAACGGCTTCCCCGGATGGCAGGGGCTGCTGATCCCATCTTTTCTTGCCCCAGTTAGAATCCCCCTGGGGATTGATGGGTTCCATTAGGACCTCATCAGTATCTGCACAAATTCCCTGACTCTGTCATATCTTTATGGTCAGGAGGCTTCTTCCTCAGGCCCTTTACATGACAGACAGAACTGACTTAAATCCCCACTCAGCATGGCCCATGCCCTCTCTACTGTGTCCAAGGCCCTGTGACATTCTGATCATGGGGGCCTCTGTACCTCCCTGGGCTCCTTCAATCACCCCTACTGAGGCTGATGTGAGCTCAGGGGCATTCCTGGGACCCAGTGGAGATGGCAGCACTGCCTGCCCATGTTCCTGGTGTGTGCCCAGATCTATGCCAGATGCTCTGTCCTCCTCCAATGTTCTCATCACTGCAGGGTGATATGGTGGCACCTTATGTCCCTCCTACAAACACAAACACTGACACCCACAGCAATGCAGAAGCATATCCAGGATGCAGGGTTAGTGTTGGAAAGACTAGGCTTTCCATCTGGGTTTCCCCAAATCAAAAACATGATTTCTGCCAAGCTGTCTCCATTGATGGATGACTCTTGGGAATGTACATGGGGATGGGGAAGAGCAGGTGTGAGTGAGGAACAGGAAAAGATTGTTCCTCAAGCATCTGGTCCTAGAGCTGCCTGGGTCAGAGACGACCATGATCACAGCCCTAAGTCTGGGTTACACACTCTATAGAGCTCAAATCCACAACCTCATTACACCCACCCTCAGACCTCTGAAGTGGGTGGGGTCATGACCCCCTTTCACAGGGAGGACTCCACGGCTGAGTCAGACCTGGAGCCAAACTGAGAACCAGGGCATTCAGTGTACAGGGTCTTGGGGACAAGCATCACTGTTGACCTGTCATGGCCATGCCTTGAAGACACTGACCCAGGACAGGGGAATGTCTAAAGGTCTCTGCCTGTGTACTTCATCCACACCAAAACCAGAGGAGGCAGGGGAACTTAGTGATGACCTTGTAAGCAGACCTGAGCAGTGGGGAGGCTTTTGTCTCACTTCCCTGTGGGGCTGGAGAAATTTCTATGCATCAGAGCTGCCATGGTATGTGCTGCAGTAATAGACTCATCCTCGGACTGCAGTCCAGAGGTGAGCAGAAGCCCTGCATTGACTGAGGCATCCTTTGATCCAGAGATGTGGTTGGGAATCTGGGGCTGGAGGAGACATTGGAGCCTTCTTACATTTCTGGTGGGAATGAAAAATAGTGCAGCCATTTTGGAAAATGTTCTGGCAGTTCCTGATAATTTTAAACATCGAGTTACCATATGACACACCAAGTCCTCTGTAAAGTATCTTCCCCAGAAAAGAGAAAATATGTCTTCACTAAACTGCATATGTGCATATTCATAACAGCATTAGACATAAAAACTAAAAGATATAAACAATCCAAAATGCCAATCAAGTGGTGAACAGAAAAACAGAATATGACTTGTCTGTACAATGCAGTATTATGAAAGTGGTTAAAATGGGAAGTTTGTGTTGTATATACATTACAATAAAAGGCAAATGTATATACTCACTTATATGAAAAACTAGAAGTAGCAAACTTTTCAGAAGTAGATGTTGGCTTACAGGTGACCAGGGGTTGCAGAGAGAGAGTTCAGGAAGAAGTTATAGCCTAATGGATGACTGTTTCCTATTTCAGGAGCCAAAACTATAGGGGTAATGGTTGTTGATGATGGTAGCACAATTTTCAGAATATAATTAATACTACTGAATCATATACTTGCATATGATGAAAATGGGAAATTCTGTACTATACATGTTACTAAAATAAAGTTTTTATGAAGAGCATAAATAAACAATACATAAATGAATAATAGGAGAGACTAGGCAGATCTCCCAGGTAAGATAATTCCAATTAATTTCTGTAGATACAGCATTCTCTAGGAGTAGGAGCATAACTGTGGACTTTGCAGAGATCACTTTCCAAAATGTATGAGAAAAATGCCAGATAAATTTCAATAGTGGAGTAGCCTTCAAAATCCCTGACCTGTACTCCTCATATTTCAAGCTCCTTCAAGAAGTAAAGGCTCAGAAAGTGACACAGGCCAAAGGGGCCCAAAGGACATGATGGCTAAATGTCCTGTGTTGTTTGCAAGGAGATCCAGGAACAAACAAAAATGTGTTATGTGTAAACTAAGAAAATCTGAATATGGACTTGAATGATAATAATTTTCAATAGTGATTCATTAATTTTAACAAATACGCCCACAAGCATAAGGTGTTAATAATAGGGAAAACTGGTTTCAGGAAATATGGGGACTCTAAACAATCTTCTCAAATTTTTCTAAATGTAAAACTTTCCTAAAAAATACAGTATGATAAAAATTACTGGATTACTGAATTATGCTACCACATAGATGAACCTCACAAACAATGTAAAGAAATTAAGTGAAAGAAGCTAGTCACTAAGGATCCCGTATTGCATGCATGCATTATAAGAATGTCTAGAATAGACGAATGCTCAGAAAGTAGAGTATTGGTTACTGAGGACAAGGAGGAGGGGGGCTGGGATGGAGAGCACAGGGGGATGGAGTTTCTTTGTGGGCTGATCAAAATGTTGTAAAATTATGGTGGTTCCAATCCTGAAATATACTAAACCCAATAAACTGGACACTTCAATTGGTGAACTTTATGGTTTGAAAATCACATCTCAATGCTGTTTTTTTCTTTTTAATAAAAGCACATTCTTTATCCTTTTCATACTTAAGTTATCAAAATAATTTTGGTAACCATTTTCAGGCAAACATCTTACAACATACAATTAGCATTAAAATCAATCTTAGAATAATGTCAAATATTTAAAACACTTTAGTCAATGCATTTTTGAAACAGTAATATACAATTTTAACAAGAATTAATGGTACATACAGATATTACATTTTTTTTAATTTGCACTTTTTCAAAGTTTCATGATCATTATATAATTTTGTTTTCATTTTTATTGAGATTGTTCAGATACCATACAATTATCCAAATATCCAAAGTGTACAATCACTTGCCCCTGCGTACCCTTGTACAGCTGTGCATCCATCACCGCACTTAATTTTTGTTCAATTTTTAGAAACTTTTCATTACTCCAGACAAGAAATAGAGTGAAAGATGAAAAAAGAAAAAAAGAAAAGGAAACTCTAATCCCCCCCATCCCTAACCAACCCCCCTTGATTGTTGACTCGTAGTATTGGTATCGTACATTTGTTACTGTTTGTGAAAAAATGTTGAAATACTACTAACTGTAGTATATAGTTTGCAATAGGTATATATTTCTTTCCTATATGCCCCTCTATTATTAACTTCTAATTGTATTCTCAGACATTTGTTGTGGTTCAGGGAAGCAATTTCTAGTATTTGTACAGTTGATCATGGACATTGCCCACCATAGGATTCAGTTTTATACATTCCCATCTTTTGATCTCCAACTTTCCTTCTGGTAACACATTGACTCTGAGCTTCCCCTTTCCACCTCATTCATGCAGCATTTGGCGCTGTTAGTTATTCTCACATCTTGCTACCAACACCCCTGTTCATTTCCAAACATTTAAGTTCATCCTAATTGAACATTCTGCTCATACTAAGCAACCACTCCCCATTCTTAAGCCTCATCCTATATCTCGGTACCTTATATTTCATGTCTATGAGTTTACATATTGTAATTATTCCCTATCAGTGAGACCCTGCAATAATTGTCCTTATGTGTCTGGCTTATTTCACTCAGTATATTGCCCTCGAGGTTTTGACATCAACCCATTTTTTTTTATATTGTTTTGTTCACTCACCATACATTCCACCCTAAGTAAATAATCGATGGTTCTCTGCATGGTCATACCTTTATGTGTTCACCACCTTCACCACTATCTATATAAGGGCATCTACATTTCTTCCACAAGGCAGGAGAGAGAGCCAAAGAAGGTAGAGAGGTAAAAGAAAGAGGAAAAAAATGACATCTAGGAAGCAGCAAAAGGAAAAATAACCTTAAATCAAAGTAGAATAAAGAATCAGACAACACCACCAATATCAAGTGTCTAACATGCCTCCCCTATCCCCCCCTCTTATCTGCATTTACCTTGGTATATCATCTTTGTTACATTAAAGGAAGCATAATACAATGATTCTATTAGTTAGTCTCTAGTTTATGCTGACTGCATCCCTCCCCCAATGCCTCCTCGTTTTTAACACCTTGCAAGGTTGACATTTGCTTGTTCTCCCTCATAAAAGAATGTATTTGTACATTTTATCACAAGAGTTGAATACTCTAGATTTCACCAAGTTACACAGTCCCCTCTTTATCTTTCCTCCTTCCTTGTGGTGTCTCACATGCTCCCCACCTTCTTCTCTCAACCGTAT
>KN183402.1:0-23167 GCA_000164785.2 Choloepus hoffmanni | reverse complement strand
AATCCTCCGAGGCTGCCTATGTATCTCTTAGTTTAATTCCTAGCAATATTTTCTTTGGCTTGAGGATTGCAAGATGTTTTGTAGAATTTTCTTGGTCCTATTGAAAATCTCCTGCCATGTGGTCCATCTGGGAAACCAGGCACCTGTCCCCATGGCTCATGCAAAATCCTTGAACTTCCCACTATCCTCTGGCAGTCACCCTCCAGTCCACCTCTCCACATCTCTTCTCTCTCTAGTTCACCCCCACTGTGAAGCCAGATACCCTGAAAAGGACTTGGTGACCTCACCCTATTATTTGAGAGTGCTCTTAGAGTCACCTCAGCAGCCCTTGCCCCTCCCTGCTTCCCCCATCCCCCAGGCTGAGTGTTGGAAGAGAGTGGGAGGGTCAAAAAAGATCATGGTGGACAAACTGCCATTCCCTAGAAATGTCACCTCCTCCTCTTGTTTGCTCATCCTTAAGAATGAGTGTCCTGGGCAGGCTGGCTTCAGTCTTGCTCACCACCATGCCCACAGCTCAAATGGATTATCCCTCTGTGACTCTCCCATGTTCTATTCAGGCCAGTTTTTGTGATCAGTGGATCTGGGTGTGAGCTCTTGAAGGTGGGAATCTGTCTAGCCTTCACAAGGGAATGTAGATGTCATTGCATTTTGCTTACCATTCCAGAAGCAAGGTGGCTTAGGGGAGGTGAGATCAAAGGATTTTTTTGAGTGTCAGAGTCTGAGAATATTTAAGAACTGATTGGAATGATCCAATTGAGACAAAAAGGTTGAGTATCCAAGAGGGAGGAGAATAAGTGGTGGCCAGGTATAAGATAAAAGCTTTATATTGCCCAATTCAGGATGCAGTACATCATAAAATGTAGTCATTAGACTGAGAAAGATATAAATTTTTATAAGTTGTACTGTGAATTATCTTCTTCTTGGTGGAGTCAAATCTACCAGCATAAATCTTTATGATGATTGTGTGGGTGTCTGGGCATGTCAGTCAGATCAGAATCATTTAGACACATAGTATCTTTTAATATAATTTAATCAATCTGTCACCTAAAGTCAGCCTTGAGGTGTTATTAATTTAGAGTTATGAATTTTGATTGAATTCTGCAAAAAAAAATTGTTCATTTCAAGGACTTTACAAACCATTCCTGAGGTATGAAAGAGTAAAATTGTACCTAGTAGAATAAAAAAAAGAATGTAATCAATATAGGGGAACAGAAAAACGGAATGCAACTGATATCACTTATTAACAAAATTCAGTCTTCATAAGACTGTATACATCTGTGAGAATCTCATCCCATATATGACTTATGTCTCTCACATGTAGGTAACATTGTACATGGGTGCACAGAGGAGAACTGTTTCTTCCTGTATTGTGCTGTGAGGCCCTTTAATGCATGCTCTTGGCTTCCCCTGCTGCAGATGAATGTTCCCAGGTGTGAGGCACACCTGGAAATGTCTGGTGAGGCTGTTATACCCAGGCCATAACCATCCCAGCTTCTCTGTCCTGGTCCATAAGTTAGAATGGAGAGTGAGTGTCCAGCCCAGAGGCTCCCATGGGCTTTATGGCAGAATGTTTGTGAGATTCTGTAGCACAATGTGGGAACTGCAGTAAGAGCTGAGAAAGTGTTAGTTCATTTTATTCTCTGTCAACCACAGTAAGAAACAAGTAGCAGTTAAAATTTATGTTTCATAGTCATTTACTGTATCCTATGGTTAGTGACTAATTGTAAAGAATATCATTGTGAAAATTCTGCCATTTCCACCTTGGATTGCTAGAATGAGGAGCGTAGGTGTGCTTTAAGCAGACTCCTTGATCAAAAGGATCTGAGGATCTTCTACTCAAAATAATGGCAGGCCTTGTTCATGGACCCCATAGCTTTGTCCTGAGGACCGGCCAGCTGTTTGCACACACCTGCCTGGGGTTCTCATCTCATGCTCTCAACAACCTTTGAGGGTGATGCCTCTTTGAGGCTTACTTAGGGAGAAAGTGGTGGAGCCCAGACTAAAGCCCAGGGTCCCCTGACTTAACCACTGCAGTGGGGTGACTCTGTGGTGCTGGCAGTGAAGGTCAGGTGTGTCTCAGGGGTTGACCGTTAATATAGTCATCCATTCCCATATGCATTCCCACTGTCATTCTCTCTCCTTCTCTCCCTCTCTTTCCATCTCCCTTTTTCTGTCTCTCCCTTTCTCCTCTCCCTTTCCTCTCTCTCCTTCTCTTTCTCCACCTTCCTCTATCTCAAACTCTCCCCCTCCCTAACTGCCCCCACCCCCTTCCTATCTCCTCAGGTGACAGAGGGAAAGCAGGATCTGGAGAGAGCCTCACATTGGCCCAGAATGAAGAAAGAGGCCGCTTCTCTCGAAGTGGCTTTCTGTTACCAAAACTGAACTGGTACAGAATCCACTTCAGAAGGTTTGCTTTGTGACTGGGACACAGGAATTGCCTGGGCTAAAGTAAGCCGCCATTCAGATGAGCCTCTGAGCTTATGCCAGTGTGGCCTGGGGCATTCATTTGGGGAAATCTAGGGTTCACATTTCCCTCCATTTCGTCTTGTGAAGCCTTTTCTTTTTCCACTATTTTCCCACTTCTCTGTGTAGTCCTAGGAAAGAAAATATTTTAAAAGCAACTCTTTATACAAGCTATTTTCATGTGGATCCCAGCACTTCTCCTGGGTGACCCTACATAGGTGCTGTGCCTTTGTGGGGCCTTAAGCCACTTTTCAGCTTAGTGTATTCAGCTGTGAAGTGTGCATATTTCACAACATTTTAAAGTATTAGCACCTAAAAGTTATATAAAATTATTTTCAATGCAAAACTTAAATAGCATTTTTATTCCTCAACTTAAGTAACACTTTTGTTCTAAAGATTAAATATAATTATTTTCAAAACAGTCATTTTCTTTACAATAAAATGTATTAGCATGCATAGTGTGTGTAGTGTTTAATTACTTGTAGTTAAAAATTTCTTATTGTAGTTTAGTACTACACTTTTCAATCTATAAATAGCCACTGAGGGAAGGCAGGAAGTTCAATTGCCAAGACCTTGGTTCTGGGTATTCTCTGTATTTATGTTACACTCCTCTACAGAGTAACACATGGAAGATATACCTGGGCCCCTTTCCTTTTTATAGCTGCACCACTAATAATATGGCCAAGTGAGTGTGTAAATCTTGACTTACTTGTGGATTTGCCATTTTTATGCCATCCAGTATGTGAGTTAATGTTGTGAGATTTAAATGTACACTTCAGATCTTTGGAGTTATTGATGTATATGTTGTTTAAAACATTCAGCACTAGGGTGGGTGTGCACCTGTTACTTTGGGATTGAAAGTCCTCAGTCACTTTAGCTGTGGAGCCCACTATCCCCTCTCTGACCCTGGGGCCCTCCTCTCTGCCTGCTCAGACTTGGGAAGGTCTCAGCTGAGTGGTCCCCACACCATCCAGCCTTGTCTCATTGCATATGATGGTGATTGTAAAACCAAAGCTTAGACTTGCTAGTTCTCCTCTGATTTACATAAGATGAAATATTTCATGAGTTTATATAACAGATTAAAAGTTAAGTCTCCTCACAGGATGTAATCCTTGTAAATAAACATTGTGCACACCAGTAGTTCCTCTTGTCATCCACGAGAGCAATTCATTTTGTGTTTTTTAGAATCATGAGTTTCTTGATATTCTGTTTGGCCAACACATATTTACTAGAAATGAAATTGATTTTTTGTGTCCAGAGCACTGATGAAGAAAATAGGTGGGTGTGTAATAAGTGGAATTTATACTTAAAATAAATGAAAAAATTACATTTTCCACATTTGAATGTTTCCCTCATTAGCATTTTCACTGAAATTTTAATGTTCTTTTGGAGCTAAGAACTCTCACCATGCTGGGTGCCGGCTGTGGCCACGTGTGCACCTGGAACAAGGAGTGGTGTGACGCCCTCAATGGTGCATGTCTGGTGCTGCCAAGGCCAGTCACTCCTCTCCTTTCCCCTGTTTAAGGTAACATAGCTTTGGTCAGGATTTCAAATCCTGTTCTCTGCCTGCTGGAAGGACTTGGCCTTCTTGTTCATGAATAACATCATTAGATGATATTTTATTCTTCTTTTAAAAAGATATTCACAGTGTCTCCACTAAGGTATGAAATATTTCCAGTGTATGTAGAAATGTGTATTTCAGTGTTAGTAGGTGCACCTTATTGTTTCATTTTCAGGATGGAACAGCACGTCTAGTGTTCTACTCCCACAAGCTGTCTGAACCTGCCATGTTTCCACTGTCTCAGTAGCAGCAGACTGGCTGAGAGTGCCAGCAGCTGATGGCCCAGATAAAACTTTGACTCGTACATTCTTTACCTGGGTGACATCACTCTGGTTACTTAAACTCTCTCCAAGCCTCATTTTTTCTCATCTGTAAAAAGGGCATTGTTAGAATTTCTACCACATAGGTTTTTTGATAATTACATGACATAAAACATGGAGTGCTCTTCCATATTGAAACCTCCAGTTTTAGAAATTACTGGTATGATTTTGATAACAGTTCCTTGTAATATGTTTGTTAGACTTTTATTTTACCACTACACTGTTAATTATTTCTTGGAAAGAGTGGCCAGTTAATTTTTTTTTATTTCATATTAATGTAATTTTTTCTTAAACTATTGTAACTTCAAGGTGTAAAAAATAAAATTACATTTCACATAATGTATTAAGCATAAAAATAAGGTTTTAAGGAAAACAGGATTCAGTGGTGAAATGTCTTTGGCAAGACTGTTTTATTTTAACAACGAAAATACCAAAACAACAGCAGGAAAGGTTATAGGACTTACCTATCACCAAAAGTTTGCACCTCAACATTTAGATTCGCACAGTGACCACATTCTCTGGGATCCCTGCCTTTTTTTTTAATTGAGATTGTTTACATGCCATACAGTTATCCAGAGATCCAAAGTGTGCAATTAGTTGCCTCCAGTACCATCATACTCTGTGCATCCATCAACATAATTAATTTTTTTTTCAATTTTTGGAACATTTTCATTATTGCAGAAAAGAAATGAAGACAACAAAAGGGAACTCAAATCCTCCCATACCCCTAAACCCCCCCCCATTACTAACTCATAGTAATGGTATAGTACATTTGTTACTGTTGATGAAAGAACATTAAAATACTACTAACTGTAGTATATAGTTTGCAATAGGTATATTTTTTCCCTATATGCCCCTCTATTATTAACTTCTAGTTATAGTGGCATTCATTTGTTCTAATTCATGAAAGAGATTTCTAGTATTTCTACAGTTAATCGTGGACATTGCCCACCACAAGATTCACTGTTTTATGTATTCCCATCATTTGACCTCCAGCTTTCCTTCTGGTGACATATGGGACTCTGAGCTTCCCCTTTCCATCACGTTCATGCACAATTCAGCACTACTAGTTATTCTCACAATGTGCTACCATCACCTCTGTCCATTTCCAAACATTTAAGTTCAACAGAGTTGAACATTCTGTTCATAATAAGCAACCACTCCACATTCTTTAGTCTTGTTCTATATCCTGGTAACTTATATTTCATGTCTATGAGTTTACATAATTAGTTCATATCAGTGAGACCCTGCAATATTGGTCCTTATGTATCTGACTTATTTCACTCAATATAGTGCCCCCAAGTTTTCTTAATCCCATTTTTAAAGACAGTTTTGTTCACACACCGTACATTCCATCCTAAGTCAACAAGCAGTGGTTCCCTTTACAGTCATGTATTTATGTATTAACCATCATCACCACTAACTATGTAAAGACATCTCCATTTCCTCCCCATTTCATTTTAATAGTGGTTTTCTGTTCATCTGTTTCTAACAATGAATAAACGGCAACCCTGCCCTTTCTCACCATGGAGTTTTCATTGATAACTGTCATTTCTTTTGTCAGACATATCTAAGATGCTTTTTTACCAAATTCATAGAATTACCAGGTGATGGTTAATGACAGGGAGAGATGAGATCTTGTTTGTTTGAGCATTTATTTGAAACAGTCAGGATGTGTAGGGCAGTGAGGATCCTGGGCTTCAATTTTGCTAGATTTACTACCAAACTCTGTGACTTACTATCAGCAAAACCTGAGGAAATTACTGAATTCCCATTATACAAAAATAGGAATAAAAGTACATATCTAACAGGATTGCTAAACATTAAATATAAATATGTATGTGAGATTCTTGGCTCATAGAACATGTTCCCTATGAATTTTATATAATCATTTTTTGTTGTTTGTAGCTCAATTCCACATTCTATATTATAGATTTGCAATTATTTTCTCTTGTCTAACACTTTATCTTGTTTTTTTTTTCTAGTTTTCTTAGTCTATAAATAGAATTCCTAAAAGTTGTTAATTTCTTCATCCCTCTCCCTTCTTTTGTGTGTCAACTTCCTACTTCTTGCCTTAGTCCCAACAACTTTGCTCAGTTTTTAACCTGCTTAACTGCTTGCTTCTGTTTTCAGACTGGTTCACATTTTATCCCTGCCTCAGGAAGTGTTGCTGAGTCTTTGCTGAATGCATGGCTAAGCCCTGCCAGTGCTGAGGTGGGAAGACAAAGGCCCTGCCCCCATGCAGGTGTAGGCTGTGAAGCTGGCAGAGTCTCAATCCATATTTAGCCACTGTTTCATATTCTGTTTGAATCTGTTATGTACCCCATAAAAAGCCTTGTTATTTAATGCAATCTTGTGGGGGCAGACCTATTGTGGGTAGGATCTTTTGATTAGGTTGTTTCCATGGCGATGTGACCTATTCCAACTGTGGATGATAACCTTTTGATTAGATTATTCCCATGGAAGTGGAATCCTGCCTATTCAAGGTGGGTCTTGATTAGTTTACTGGAGTCCTTAAAAGAGCTCAGGGGCCAACACAGACACAGACACTTGGAGATGCAGAGAGAAAGACATTTGGAAATGCTAAGCTAAAAGTTGGAGCCCAGAGAAGCTAAGAGAGGGCACTTAGATAAAAATGCTGTGGAAAATGCTTACAGAGAAATGCCTTGGGAGAACAAGCAAGGGTGCACAGGATCTGAGATAGAGGAGCTAAGAGAGACTGAGGCCCGGAGACATTTTGGAGAAAGCAATTTTAAAACCAGAGCCCAGGAGTAAGTGATCAGCAGATGGCAGCACTCAGAAGTGTTGCAGATGCCATCAGCCTTTCTTCAATGAAGGTATCTCCATGTTGATGCCTTAGTTTGGACAATTTTTTGGCCTTATACCTGTTAATTCATAACATATAAATCCCCTTTATAAAAGCCAATCCATTTCTGGTGTTTTGTATAACAGCAGCTTTAGCAAACCGGAACACTTCCTTAAGTGGGATTTTTAAAATATGATCAAAGTGTGGTGTGGAGAGGCAAAATGAAATCATTTCAAATATAAAACTGAGCAATAAGGGAGACAAATTTTTCTTTTATTATTCTTAAGAGTTTTATTGTATCATGCTCTAAATAGAATAAATTTGAAAAGTGTTTAACCCCAGCTGTGCATTTTTAAGAATGTGTTTCATCCACAGGGGTAGAGTTTTGCAAAGAAACCCTTCTTTAAATTCAGCATCCAGTGCTGCTATTTCTGGGCATTTTGACTCACTCAAATTATTGTCTTAAATATTTTATAGGATTGAGTCAGCATTTTACCAATTCCTTTGTGAAACCTCCGGAACCAGGTGGAAACATTTGACAGAAACGTGGCTCCCATAAGCATCTGACTTTACCAAGTGGAAGATGTATTGGACAAGATTGAAAAGAAACCAGCGAGTTAATGTGAGGGGATCATGCAGGTAGCCAGCAGGGTGGATGGTGGTGCCTCTGGGAGTGGGTGCTGGCAGGGGGTGCCCACTTATGGATGTGTCCTTCCCACATAGCAGACACTTGGCCCTTCTGTAGGTGGGAAGGACAGAGGTGATGATGAGTCTCATACTTGGGTTGAAGGTGCTATAACCAGACATTTATTTAAACTTCCTTTAATTCTGAGTGGGTGTCGGTCCGAGTTGGGCTTTGATTTTTCCCCACATGATGGCTTTGTGTTTTCTTACATCTAGCAGTTACTGTTGGAGCTGGATGATGCTGGCCTCCAGGTAGAGAACATCCATGGCCAAGCCCTCATTTTGATGAACAGCAGAGTGGTCTCCAGCAGGGAATTGGTCAAACCCAAGCTAGCTGAACCTAACAAAAATTTTGAGACGGTGTCTCAGCATATCAGAATTGCCAACGTAAGTAATCTTTTCATGTACAACTCTTTCCCTGTGTATGTGTATCTAAACGATATATGATGATAGACCATGTGCATCAAATTTTTAAAAATTAAAATAATACTCATGCTTTTCTTGAATGGTGCACCTGTCCTCATTTATTTGAGATTGTGCAGATAATGGAGAGAAAAGGAATCAGTATTGACGAAAATAACCCACATGAGAAAAGGTTTCAAAGGCTCACTTGAATGTTAAAATTGATTATGAAATAATGAGAATAATTCCCAAGGTAGGCTTGATGTCTTTTTGCCTTTCCAATGGGTGATTATAGTGTTTTAGCTTTCATTTTTAAATAACTTCATTGAGATGTATTCCTATGCCAGATAATAATCCGAAGTGTACAGTCAATGATTCACAGCATGATACTGTGTGTTGATATGAACAGTTGTGAAGTCATCACCACAATCAGTTTTTGAACATTTTAATTACTTCCAAAAAAGGTAAGAGTAAAAATAAATTTTAAAACAACACCCAAAACATCCCATACACCTTATCCCCCCCATTACTGATATATTTTTGTCTTTGTTTTCTTACTCATCTTTTAATACACTGGATGAGGGGGATTGTCAATCGCAAGGTTTTTTTCAATTAAAAAAGTCACACCATAAGTGCTATATAGTTTTACAGTCTTCTTAAAGAATCAAAGATACTGGATTACATACAGTTGAACAGTTTCAGGTATTTCCTACCTATCCCAATATACTGAAAACTACAAAGAGCTATTTATATAATGCATAAGAGCAACCTCCAGAATGACCACTCAACTCTATTGTAAATCTCTCAGCCACTAAAACTCTATTTGTCTCATTTCTTTTCCCTCTTTTGGTCCAAGAATCCTTTTTCAATCCCATGATGCCAGAAACAGGCTTATCTGAGGAGTCATGTCCCACATTTCCAGGGATGCTTACAGCCCTAGGAGTCATATCCCACATATTGGGGAGGCTAGTGAGTTTATCTGCAGAGTTGGCTTACAAAGAAAGGCAACACCAGAGCAGCAAAAAGAGGTTCTCTTTTGACTTTTATGACTCTTAGCATAATTATACATAGGTTTAGCTTCTCCTTTGCAGGAATACATTTTATAAGGGCAAGCCCCAGGATTGAGGGTTTGGCCTATTATGTTGGTAGTCCCCAGTGCTTGCGAGAATTACAGCAATTCCCCAGGTGGGGAAGCTTAATATTTCCACATTTTCCCCTAATCACTCAAGAGGGCTTTACAAATGCTTTTTTATTCTCTGCCTAAATTGCTCTGGAATGTCTCAGGGCATCACACTAACCTGCACAAACTAACAAGATTTCACACCATATTCAAGTTTCCATGTAATCATGCTGTTCAAATAAACTGACCACACAAGTTCTGTTTGATAGTGTGCTACAGAAAATATAAATTTTGCATCAAATAAACATCTCTACTTTTGGCCTCATGCAGAAGTTGAAGTTTTAAAACACTGCCAGTATCATCCTTTATACTTCATTCATATCTCTGATTGAAGTCTGATCTCTTTTTCAGCTTTTCTAACAGTTGCTGTATGGGGTAATAATGACTTCCATAGCTGCAGAACTCTAGTTCTGAGTCTCAGGTGTCACACAGATACTCAAAGTTCCAGGGAACTACCAAGTTATTTACAAGCAGCCCATCATTTTAGAATGTAGAAATAACTAAAAAATCAGGAATAAATGTCTGCTGTAAGAGGTTACAATCTAGGAACCTTTACAATTAGCCTTCTCCTGATAACCTGCAATTTCAAATTCAGTTCTCAGAGATTGCACATTATATTTAGTCCATATTAGTGAGGCATTATAATATTAGCCTTTTTGTTTCTGTCTTCTTTTGCTCAACATACTGTCCTCAAGTTTCACTCATCTAGTTGCATGCCTCACAACTTTCTAACCTATTGCAGCTGGTTTGTATTCCATTGTATGCATACATAACATTTCACCCTTCTGTTCATCTGTCAGTGAACCTTTAGGCCACCAGAATCCATTACACGTCATGAATACTGCCAGCATAAATACCAGTATGCTTGTGTTAATTCATGTCCCTGTTTTCAGTTCTTCCCAGTATATACCTAAAATCAGGGTTACAGGATCATATGGCAACACTTACTTTGCCTTCTATGGACCCACCACACTGCCCTCCAGATGGGCTGTGTTATTGTAGTTCCCTACCAACAGTGAATAGGTACATCCCTCTCTCCACATATTG
Source organism: Choloepus hoffmanni (assembly GCA_000164785.2). Classification (NCBI taxonomy): domain Eukaryota; kingdom Metazoa; phylum Chordata; class Mammalia; order Pilosa; family Megalonychidae; genus Choloepus; species Choloepus hoffmanni. The sequence goes on along the minus strand of KN183402.1, from coordinate 12,704 downwards.
TCCAGCATTTGTATGTTTCTGTTTATTTTTAAACAGTATTATTCATACACCATACAATCCATCCTGAGTGAACAGTCAGTGATTCCTGGTATAATCAGTATAGTTATGCATTCATCACCACAATGTATATAAGGACATTTCCATTTCTTTTGCAAAGAAAGAAGAGGGAAAAAGGGAAGAATAAAAAATAAACTATAGAAGAAAATGAAAAGGAAAAACAACAATAACATGAAGAATCCCATACCTCTGCCTTATATCCCCCTGTTATTGACAGCTTTTTTATATTGTCTTTGTTACATTTCATGGAAGCAATTGCAATGTTACTGTTAACTATATAAAACACTTTGCATTGATTGTATTTTTCCATTTACACTCCCATTTTTAACACCTTGCAATGTTGGCAATCTTTTTTTCTCCTTCATGTAAAAACATTCTTATATTTGTACATTTGATCACCATTATGATCCACTGTAGTTTTTGTGAATTATTCAGTCCCAATCCTTACCTTCTATCTTTCCTTCTGGTGTCATACATGCCACTAACTGCCTTCTAACCCTACTCACACTGAGCTTTGTTCCATGAAGTTACAACTTTGTGCTACTCTCTTAATATTTTGTGTTTTGGATATTATATGTCCTATCTTATTTTTATTTTTTTTCTGTCTTTTTACATTTACTAATAGCCTTCATTTCTACACTCTTCTCCAAACCTCTCTCTCTTGTCTTTTCCTATCTACCTGTAGTGCTCCCTTTAGTATTTTTGTAGAGCAGGTCTCTTGTTCACAAACTCTCAGTGTCTGTCTGTCTAAAAATATTTTAAACTCTCCCTCATTTTTGAAGAACAGTTTTGCTTGATATAGAATTCTTGCTTTTCAGTTTTTCTCCATCAGTATCTTAAATATATTGTACCACTGACTTCTAACCTCCATGGTTTCTGCTGAGAAATCTGGATATAGACTTACTGAGCTTTCATTGAATGTGATGGATCACTTCCCTTGCTGCTTTCAGAAGTCTCTCTTTGACTTTGACATTTGACAATCTGATTAGCAAGTGTCTTCGAGTAGGACTGTTTGGATCTTTTCTGTTTTGGGTATGCTGTGCTTCTTGAATCTATCATGTTATGTCTTTCATAAGAGTTTGGGCATTTTTATTGATTAATTCCTCTATTATCCTTTCTGCCCCTCTTCTCTTCTCCTTCTGGGACACCAATAACACTTAAATTCATGGGCTTCATGTTGTCATTCAATTCCCTGAGACCCTGCTCATATTTTTCCACTAATTGTCCTGTTGGTTCTTTTGTGTGTAGGATTTTGGATGTTCTGTCCCGTAGTTCACTAATCCCTCTGCCCCTTCAGACCTGCTGTTGCAAATTGCCATTATGTTTTTCATCTCTTCTACTGTGCCTTTCATTCCCATGATTTCTTCCAATTGTTTTTACAGTTTTTTTAGTTGCTTCCTCACATTCTCCCTATGTTTTCTTTATATCCCTTCATCCCTTTTGCCATGTCTTCCCTCAATTCATTGATTTGATTCTGAATTGATATAACACGTTTGTTTGAACATCTTTAGTTTTTTAAACTCCTCTATCTCCTTCGCAGTGTAAGTTTGTTCCTTTGACTGGGTCATGTCTTCTTTTATCTTAATGCGACTCATAATTTTTTTGTTGGTGTTTAGGCATCAGGTTTCCTCCATTCATTTATTCTACAGGTCATGGTCACTCTTTTGCCTAGGGTTTTCTAGTTGGTTGGCTTTGTTCTCTATCTGTTCTTTGGCATTCAGTTCAACTTTTTCTAGACCTCTAGCATATCTTCTGTTTAACTGATCAGAATTTTTCAGCTCTCATTTTGGTTCTTGTCTTGCCTAGATGGGACCATTTTTTTAGGAGTGTCTACCCTGATATAATCAACCACAAGCAGATTTTCCCAGACCAGACAGGTCCAGGTTTCAGGAGGAGAATGTAATCAGTGTCAAATTTCCCTGAGGAGACTCAGCACCTTGTCAGACTTCCCTGTGAGGCCTCTACAATCTCTGCATTTCCAGTGCTGCCCAGCAGGTGGTGCTTGTTAGACCACAGCTCCCAACTGGCATAAAGGATGTGGTGCCTCTAATTTTCAGCAGACCACGTCCTTGCCAGAGACTGAGGGTGAGTCAGAAGCCAAGCTGAAGCGGTTTTTTTTTGTTGTTGTTGTTGCCCCTGTGGTCTGAATTCCCTGAAGGAGGCCACCACCACAGCTGTGCCCCACTCCCCCTTTTCTTGGGAAAGATATGCCCTTCAGGGAATTATTTCCTTCACTTGACTCCTTGCTTTGTCTGATAGACCTACTTCACTCTACCCATGCTTGTGTCAGCACTGATAATTGAAAATGCTGGAGGCTTTTTCTAATGAGCCACTTAGAATAGTTTACAAAATGAGAGAGAGAAAGAAAAGAAATCCCCTTTTCAGAAACAATCCACAGACCCCCAGTTTCATGAGTCAACAGCAGGAGTTGGTTCCCAGCTCTGTGTACCCCTTTTCTTAGAGCACAGCCCTTTAACAGTGTTGTGAACTTGGACAACTCCAAAAGCTTCTGTTTTTATTCATTTTTCCATCAGCCCCACTTCCCTTTTCTTGAAAGAGACCTTAGGATTCCTCTCTTGCTTCCTCTGGGTTTATCTGTGCTTGAAGATTGTATTCAGTGTGTTAATTAAAACATGATTGGAACTTGGTTGAGCTACCTTCCCTTGCTCCGAGTAGAGACTGTTTCTTTTACCCACAGGGAAGTCTTCCAACTTAGCTTCAATGCCAGTGGGTAGGGTTGCCAGCCTCTGCCATTTGGGGGTACTTTACTTATGATTCTATGTTATGGTTTCAACAATTTCACCACTTCTAGACTGGTGTGTGATGTGTGTCCAGTCATGGAAGTCCCTCCAGTTGTTCCAGGCTATATACTAGGTCTTCCTGGGTATTTACTAAATGCTCTAGATCACTCAGTTCCGCACCTCACTAAGCTGCCATCTTGCCCCACCCATTTCCCTCACTGTTGAGGGGAAGCTTTGCTGGATAGAGAATTGTTGGCTGGTAATTTTTCTCTCTCAGTATGTTAAATGTATTATATGACTGTCTTCTTGTGTAAGTGTTGTTGGATGAGAAATCAGCACATAGACTTATTTGCTTTCCCTGGAAGATGAATCACTATTTTCTTGCTGCTTTTGGAATTTTCTCTTTCTTTCGCATTTGAATCTGATTACAATTTTTCTTGGAGAGGGTGTGTTCAGATTTATTCTGTTTTGAGTATGTTGGGCTTCTTGGATTTGCAAATTTATGTTTCTTATAAGGGTTGGGAAATTTTCATCCATTATTTCTTTGACTATCCTTCCCAGTTCTTTTCCCTTCTCTTCTGCTTCTGGGACACCCTTGATGTATATGTTTGTGCACCTCAAGTTGACAGTCATTTTCCTGAGACCCTGGTCAGATTTTTCCAATTTTCTCCATCTTTTCTTTTGACTGTTCAAATTCGATTACCCTGTCTTCTAGCTCACTGATCCTTTCTTCTGCCTCTTCAGATGTGCTGTTGTGTGTCTCTCTCTATATATATTTTTAACTTAAATTTTATATTGAGATTTTTCACATTCCATACAATTATCCAAAGATCCAAAGCATACAATCAGTTGCCCATGGTACCGTCACACAGCTGTGCATCCATCACCACCATTTTTTATTCGATTTTTAGAACATTTTCATTACTCCAGAAAAGAAACAGATACAAAAGAACAAAACTCAAATCTTCCCATTCCCCTAACCATCCCTCTCCATTATTGATTCATAATATTGGTATAGTACGTTTGTTACTGTTGAAAGAAAGTTTAAATACTACTAAGTATAGTATATAGTTTGCAATAGGTATATTTTTTCCTATATGCCCCTCTCTCCTTAACTTCTAGTTATAGTGTCATACATTTGTTCTGGTTTATGAGAGAAATTTCTAGTATTTGTACAGTTAATCGTGGACATTGCCAACCACAAGATTCACTGTTTTATACATTCCCATCTTTTAATCTCCAGCTTTCCTTCTGGTGGCCTACGTGACTCTGAGCTTATGCTTTCACCACATTCACACACAGTTCAGCACTGTCATTCTCACAATGTGCTACCATTGCCTCTGTCCATTTTCAAACATTTAAGTTAATCCTAGTTGAACATTCTGCTCATAATAAGCAACCGCTCCCCATTCTTCAGTCTTGTGCTATATCCTGGTAACTTGTATTTTATGTCTATGAGTTTACATATTATAATTAGTTCATACCAGTGAGATCCTGCAGTATTTGCTCTAATGTGTCCATCTTATTTCACTCAATATAGTGTCCTCAAGTTTTCTTCATCAACTCATTTTTGTATAGATGGTTTTTTTCACACACCATCCATTCCATCCTAAGTAAAGAATCTATAGTTCCCTGTATAGTCACATATTTATGTATTCATCACCATTGCCACTATCTATATAAGGACATCTCCATTTGTTCCCCAAAGATGAGGAAGATTCAAAAGAGGGAGAGAGAGAAAAGAAAAAGAAAAAGAGAAAGAAAAATATAATAGCTAGGAAGCACCAAAAGGAAGTAGAGCATTAAACTAAAGTGGAATAAAGAGTCAGACAACATCCCCAATGCCAAGAGTTCCATACCCTTCCCCCTTGCCCCATATGCATTTAGCATTGGTATATTGCCTTTGTTATATTGAAGGAAGCATAATACAATGTTTCTGTTAGTTATAGTCTCCAGTTTGCATTGATTGTATTTTCCCCCAAACCTACTCTATTTTTAACACCTTGCATTGTTGACATTCATTTGTTCTACCTCATGTAAAAACATATTTGTACCTTTTATCACCATTGTTGGGCACCCTAGGTTTCACTAAGTTATACAGTACCAGTCTCCATCCTTGTTCTTTCCTTCTGGTGTCCCACATGTTCCTAACCTTCCTCTTTCAACCCTACTCAGTCTTCTTTGTTCAGTGTACTTACATTGCTGTACTACAATCTCCCAGAAATGTTTTCCAAACCCCTCTCTCCTGTCTTTTCCGTTTGGTCTGTAGTGCTCCCTTTAGTGTTTCCTCTAGAGCAGGTATCTTGTTCACAACCTCTGTCATTGTCTTTTTGTCAGAGAATATTTTAAGCTCTCCCTCATATTTGAAGGACAGTATTGCTAGATATAGGATTCTTGGTTTTTCACTTTCAGTATTTTAAATATATCACTCCACTTCCTTCTTGCCTCCGTGGTTTCTACTGAGAAATCCACACATGGTCTTATCAAGCTTCCTTTGTATGTGATGGATTACTTTTCTCTTGCTGCTTTCAGGATTCTCTCTTTATCTTTGATGTTTGATAATCTGATTATTAAGTGTCTTGGTGTAGGCCTGTTCAGATCTGTTCTGTTTGGGGTATGCTGCACTTCTTGGATCTGTAATTTTATGTCTTTCATAAGAGATGTAAATTTTCATTATTTCCTTTATTATTGCTTCTGCCCCTTTTCCCTTCTCTTCTCCTTCTGGGACACCTATGACATTTACATTCTTGCATTTCATGTAGTAATTCAGTTCCTGGAGACATTGCTCATATTTTTCCATTCTTTGCTCTATCTTTTGTTTTTTGTGTAGGCTTTCAGTTTTCTTGTTCTCCGGTTCCTGAGTGTTTTCTTCTGCCTCTTGAGCTCTGCTGTTGTATGTCTCCATTGTGTCTTTCATCTGTTTTGTTGTGCATTTCATTTCATAAATTCTGCCAGTTGTTTTTTTTTGAACTTTTGATTTCTACCTTATGTTTGCCCAGTGTTTTTATTATATGCCTCATCTCTTTTGCCGTATCTTCCCTAAACTTTTTGAATTGATTTAGTATTAGTTGTTTAAATTCCTGTATCTCAGTTGAAGTGTAAAGTTTGCTCCTTTGACTGGGCCATAACTTTGTTTCTCGTAGTGTAGTTTGTAGTTTTCTGTTGTCTAGGCATCTGTTTTCTTTGGTTACCCCAATCAGGTTCTCCCAGACCAGAACAGGCTCAGGTCTAGAAGGAGGCAATAGTGTCCTTTTCCTTGAGTGTGTCTTTGGTTGATATACCCTGTGACACCTCAAGTCACTGTGTTTTTCTGCCCAGCATGTGGCACCTGTCAGCCTGTTGCTCCAGACTGGTGTAAGGATGTGTGGCACATGGCCATTTTCCTTCAGACTCTGGCATCTGGTTCTGAATGGAATGCAGGTAGTAGAGCTGGGCCCCCCTTTTCCTCTTAGGGAAGATACATCCCCTGGGGAGAGGTCATTTACATTCAAATAGTCTGTCTGCCTGTGCTATCTCCACCCTTGTCTGAGTCTGAGTGCCGTGAACTGACAATGGCTGAGGCTTTCTCCACTGAGCCAAAAAAGGGACAGAAATCCCCCCTTCAGGGCCTAGCCCATGGTTACCCGCAATTTCACCCATCAGCCTGAGGTATTACCCAGTCCTTTGGGTTCCACCTCCATCCTAGAGAGGTCCTCTGGTTCTCCAAGGTCAGACATCACCAATAGCCTCTGTCTCCTTGTTGGGGATTCATAGCTTGAATTGAGCAGCCCACGCTTGTTAATTAAAAGCCTAGTTGAAGCTCAGCTGAGCTATATTCATTTGCTGAGAGAGTGCTGCTCTCTAGCACAGTGGGGCTTTGCAGTTTGCCTTGGGGGAGGGGGCTCTCAGGCTTTGCGGTTTGCCATGAGAGATGGGGCTCTCAGCTCAGGTCTGCCATTTTTACCTACAGATTTTTGTGCTGCGATCTCAGGTATTCCTCCCAATACAGGTTGTGTCTGATGAGTGGAGTCACATTTGTCCCCTCACAATTATTCCAGGTTATTTACTAGTTGTTCCTGGTTGTTTATTAGTTGTTCCAGGGGGACTAACTAGCTTCCACTCCTCTCTATGCTTCCATCTTAGCTACTCCCCGTCTAATATATTTTTAATTTCATCTACAGTGTATTTCATTTCCATAATGTATGTTGCCATTTAATGTATTTTTTCAAATTGTTCTTTATGCCTTCTTAGTGTCTTCCTCATACCCTGTATCTCTTTATGCATATTTTCCTTAATCTCTTTCAATTGATTAAATACATTTGTTTGAACATCTTTGCTTGCTTTTTCCGAATTCTGAATCTCCTCTAGTGTTTTCAGTTTTCCCTTGACTGGGTGATATCTTCCCATGTTTTATTATGCCTTATGATTTTTGTTGATATTTGTTCATCTGATTATCTTCATTTGTCTATTCTAAAGGTTGGTTTCTCTCTCTTGTCTAGGATTTAGTTATTTCCTATGTTTGTATGGGGCAATCCTTTATGGGAGCCTCAGTATTTCCCAGCCAAAACAGTGATGATTATCCATGCAGGGGGAGTAGACCAGCTCCAGTGTGTCTGAGAAAGGGTCTGGAGAGGATTCAGAAAGCCCTGTTTTTTCCCCTGCGTGTTCCAGCCTGCCCAACAGGCTTATTCATCCTGAAAAGGTGTTTACCTCATGTAACCCAGTAGTGTCTGACCCAGGGGGAGGGGCTGAATTGTGGGGATCCTGTACTCTCACTTTACTGGCCAATATTTGCCTCAGTATTTGGCTGTGTACCCCTCTGTATTTGGGGCAAAGGACTGCTGAAACCTGCTCAGTCTGCAGCCATCCCCCAGGCAAGAATTGGGCATTTAGCTGCTTCCCTCATGGGTGGGGAATGGGCACCAGGATCCATGGCCAGTTACAGTGTCCGCTCACATTCTCTCAGGCCCTTCCCACAATGACCTGGGCCTTGAAATATCTTCCCCAGTCTCTAGGTCACCAAAGAGTTGATTTGGTCTGTTTCTGCCCGGCTCCTTGCTGCTTTGGGGAAAGTGGTAGGTTCTGCTTTTCCCTCTGTAATCTTTAATTTTCGAAGCTCCTCCTGGTACCCCCTTTATTAAAATGCATTTTTGTTGTGAACATTAGCATATATACTTAACCATGATAGCTTTCAAAGTGAGATTTAACAAGTAGTTAGAAAGCAGATTTCAAAAAATATTATGGGTTTCACTTACACGTTTTCAGTTAATTCCATTATTGTAAAATATAACAAATAAACAGAGAGGTGTTAACATTCAAGTACACCTCAACCAGTAGTTATATAGGTAATTTCAAAAAACGTGGGTTATATTTCCACAGTTTCACTTCTTTCCTTATTGTGAAATACAGGTGCTAACTTTCAAAGTACAATTCAATGAATTGCTACAGAGCAAATTTCGAAGAATGTTATAGATTACAGTTCTACTATTTCAGTTATTTCCTTCTGGCTGTTCTAATACCCTAGCATCTATATTTGCGTGTGTGTGTGTGTGTGTGTGTGTGTTGTGTGCATTTTATTATTCATAATCCTTTGTTAAATCCTAGCTTGTCTATTGCTACTCCTTTCTCTTGTTTAAAAATTTTCTCCGTTTTCAGAGGTGTCTAGGTGGTGACAACAGTAACTTTTTCACATTCAAAGACAGTGTTTACGCTATGGGTAAGGGGGCTGTATCTGATTGTTGTTCTTAAAGAAGCTGTTGCCTCTGGGTTTTATGACTTTTCTGGTATAGGAACACTGTTGGATTTAAGTTTCTGAGAGATAAAACTTAGTGAGTCAATCTTTATAAAATCTCAAATAGGGACCTAAGAATTTTGGAACTACTGTTGGTAAGGGCATGGAATACTGTGGCCATTTGGGATATCTATTGGGAGCTTGCCTAAGAGAAACCTCCAGGATAGCCTCATGACTCTAATTGAGATCTCTTAGCCACTGTAACCTTATTTGTTCCCTTTATTTTCCCCCTTTAAATGAAGTAGACGCCTTAAAATCCCTTGCTACCAGGGCCCAGATCATTCTTGGGAGTCATGTCTCAGGTTGTGAGGGAGATTCATTTCCCTGGGAGTCATGTCCCCTTTTAGGGGAGGTAAATGAATTTATTTGCTGAGTTGGGCTTAGGGAGAGAAAGGCCACATCTGAACACCAAAAGAGGTTCTCTGGAGGTGGTTCTTAGACATAATTATGTGAAGGCTTAGCCTCAAGTGTACAGCCCTAAGTTTAAAAGAACTAGCCTCAAGATTGAGGGCCTGATTTATTAAGGTGCGGGTTCCTAATTCACATAACCTATATTTTGTTCCAAGATAAACAGTTTCTCACATTATCTTCACTTAGTTTTTACAATCATCATCACTCTCTATTTTAAACAATTATCGTAACGTAAGACAGCCCAGAATTTTGTCAGCTGCAAATGATTTATCCCCTATTAGTGTATTGCTTGTAAACTGTGCCATTTAATGCAGTCTCTGAAATGTAATGGGGAGTTTTCCCATATACCACTGTGTTGTTAACTCTTTGTTCCAGTGTCATACCTTATAAGTATGTCATGCTAACACTTATGTATATCTGTAGTGCTACTCTGTGGGTTACATGCTTTAAACAACCACTTTTGACCATGTTCACCTTCAGTGCAGTGCTGATACTTATAATCCCATTAATGAACCACAATCACACCTGTCCATTCCCATACCATTAAGTTCAACCTCATTATGATGTCTGAACATATTAGATTATCATTCCCCCTTTATTTGCTTCTATCTATCTCTAGGTCCTCTTATATTCTACAGTATAAGACACTTACTTTACATTGTTCACAGAGTTCACATTACTGGTAACATACAATATCTCTCGTTTTGTGTCTGTGGTAGGTATGCTTTTTTGAAATGCAATTTTATTGAGATACATGCAATTTTATTGAGCTATTCCTTCTGGCTATCCTAATACCCTAGCATCTATATGTGTGTGTGTATATTTCATTATTCATAATCTTTTGTTAAATCCTAGCTTGTCTATTGATACCCTTCCTCTTGTTTAAAAATTTTCTCAGTTTCCTGGGGTGTCTAGGTGGTGACTACACTAACTTTTTCATATTCATAGAGAGTGTCGACACTATTTGTAAGGGGGCTGTATCTGATTGTTGTTGTTGAGGAATCTGTTGCTTCTGGGTTTTAGGACTTGTCTGGCATAGGAATGCTCTGTTGGTTTTAAGTTTCTGAGAGATAAAACTTAGTGAGTGAAGTTTACAGTCACTGGCTGACAATAATATCACAAAGTTAAAACTATATCTCTGTGATGGTTTGGATGTATTGTGTCCGCCAAAATGCATTCTTGCATGGGCAGATGTATTAGTGTTGATTAGGTTGGAATCTTTGGATTAGTTTGTTTTCATGGAGATGTGACTCACATCTTTGAAACACATTTATAGTTTGTTGTGTTTTTTAACAAAGCATATGTAAGTTTTTGTTAAGCTAGGTGTCTTTGAAGTCTAATGTTTAGGAAAATACTGTATTACTGGTTGTCTCTCACATCCATTCACCCACATCCCTCAGATGGGTAAATCGTGAGAAAATTACAGCAACTGTAATAATGCAGTTTTTATACCTAGTCAGTGAATCATTTGATTTATTGGTTCTAACAATTTGAGATGAGTTATCAGTGATGGTCATTTTTAGAGCAGCATTTTATACCATAAAGGGTATCTACTTGGTTTTACAAATGGGAGCCCTCTCCTCTTCATTCTAAAATTTTCACTTTTTCACTTATATTTCACTCATATTTCAGGCAGATCACATCCCTTGAAACAGCTAGTTTTTGTAGACAGATATTTCAAAATTTGTGTGATTGGGTGACAATATCTGTGACTGCAATCACAGTCTTACATTTATGTTAATTATATATTTTCACCCAAGATGTTCATCACAACAGGAATGCCCTGGTGAAAATATAGTGATTTTTTGTTAATTACTTGGTGAAAAGCCAGTCATTCACCTGCCCAACAATAGACACGTTGCTTAGTAAATTCACAGAGTGAAAGAAAGCCAAGTATGTAGAATTAGTTGCCAAAGGGTAAAACTAGGTAATATGCAGAGATGGTTAGAGAAGGATGTACATATAATTTGGTAATTCTTAGAGAAATGACACTTTTTCAACTGTATATTAATGCTGTTTTTATTTAATAGTGAAAAAAATTTAATTGTGTTTTCTAGAAATGTTTCATGACTGAAGAGTTGTAGAAATGGGTAAAGGGTGGTATTACAAATGAAAATGAAACCTCTCCTTCTTCTGAGCATGTCAGCTTTGTTCCTCTTCACCCTGCAATCTCATGATTGACTATATATGGGAGGGAGAGCATGTCACTTTCTGTCAAATAATTTATTTTCAAATAAAAAAATAATATGTGGATACAGGATTCAGTTTTTAAAACAAAACATTTACACTTAATTGACCATCTAGCCATGTAAAAAAAAAAAACACACATCTAGATAGTAGCTGTTGGAGCTTGCATTGTGGAGAACACATGCACTCTGAAAATTCTGTCATGAGCCATCGCCATGGTTATTGGACGATGCACATATGGCTCACGGTTCTAACTGTCGCTCTGTGTGGAGAGAGATTCAAATTTGGTGGCAGGTAGAGAAGGTCTCAGCTTCAGTCCAGAGATGGGAAATCTCAATTGCTGCTCAAAAGGTATGCTCATATTGACCTGCTTAATTAATTGAGTCCCCACAAATGCACAAAGATGATTTTCTAAAACTGTTTCTCATCTTTTTTTCAATTTCTCCTCTCCAATTTGTGACAGTTTTAAATGTTTTATAGTTTTATTTTATTCACTTATATTTTGTTTTTACTACAAAGCTGATGGCTATTAATATTAATCTCCATTCAGAAAAATTTAGTTTTTCTTATGTTGTCCTACATCCCACACTGCCTCCGCCTTAGTTATTTATTTGGGAGAATATGGTGATGTCTCTTTTACTGTTCTGTACTCATTAAGGTCATAGTAAATTATTTTCAGAATTATGGAGTGAATCTGTATAGGTTGAGATGAGTAGGAGGGCATTTCACACAATGAAGTGTTTCTATCTTGGTTTTATCATGTCTTCCAGCTACTTTTCAAGTTGAAATGAGTATTTAGTTCAGTACATTTGGGTGCCTGTTACTTACATAATTATAACTAGTTTTCCAAAACATCTTAAGAACGTGTATGTGTAATTTATGAGCCAAAATACACATTTCCTTTTATACTTTTGGTTACCCTAAATCCCCGTTTTACAGATATAGCTATATATACTTTCGTCCAATGATTCGTCTCCCTAAAGATAAGTATGTGAAGAAGAGAGTAACTTTTTGTCAGTTACCCAGTGAGAGTCCATCTTTCAACAAATAGCTCTAGAGAGAGAAATAGGTCAATGAACTTATAGGGACTGATAAATAACCAATATATTCACAGTTATTTAGACACACAGGAAAATACGTCATATATGTAGAAGAGAAGGGTAATAAAATTTGTGAAGTGGATTGACCAGGAAAACCTCAATTCATGACATTAAACAACATTCTTAAACACTAGCCTTTTATCCTAGTCATGTTCCCTAGAAATTCATGAGCAGCACCAACAGTGTACTGATGGTTATTCTGTATCCACTCAGCTCCCACAGGGGACCCATTAGAGGACATTTCTCATGCCAAGGCAGATGAAGAGGACCCATCAAACATCAAGGTAATGTCCTTTTTGTTTGACATAAATGTATTGATTTCTTTGTATCTTTCTTTTAAAATCAAGTCAGATTTGAAAATTTGATCATGTAGTTATAGAATTTAGGGACTTCTACTTGGCTGCGTGGGGCAGAATCTCTGACCAACTGTCAACTGGT
>KN183400.1:5790-20149 GCA_000164785.2 Choloepus hoffmanni | reverse complement strand
TACGATTTGTTTTGTATGACTGCGTGGTATGTGAATATATCTCAATAAAATGAAGATAAAAAAAATGTACGGTCCTGAGATGGAGAGTAAGAGATGAGGTTTCTCACTCTTGAAAACAGAACAGATTCCTCTGGCTTGGGTGAGAGGTCATGAGGATCACTGAAAAGAAGCCCTGTGCCCCTCCCCCCTTTTCTTTTCTTCCTCCAGGCAATAATCTGGGCAGGGTAGGGGAAGGAATTTACCCCTTGATAAGTTTGAGATGGAGCATAGAGCTGAGTGAGTTACTTTTGCCCAGTATGTTGGAGGAGGAAAGGAAGTGTTTGCTGCTCAGGCTGAGGCAGCATTTTAGAGATCCTCATCCCACAGCATGAAGCAGCAGAATGGCTCTTGAGAGTTGCCAGCAATGAGGTTTCCTGGAGTCCAGGTTGCAGGTGCAGTAGAGCATTTCAGCCATGGCACCAAGTGCCAGTGGTTGTGAAGAAGAGGTGTGGTCCGATTGGGGACAGGGCTACACTACACTGTGGAGACTGAGGACAGCTTGAGAAGGAGGTTCTCTCAGTGAGTGCCAGGCATGGAGAACAAGATTACACCTCACTCCACTACCATCTGCCACTGCAGACCTCAGTACTCTGTGTGCTCTCCAGAGCTGTGAGTCAGGGAAGGGGGAAGGGCAGGAAGATGAAAATTATTCCCCTCATCAGTAGAATGAGAGATTGAAATCTTAATTTATCAATAAGTCCTTACCTGTTCACTCTTCTCCAGTAAAATTCCCCTAAGATCAAATGCTTTTCTTCTCCCTCCTCCCCCAGGAGAAAAGGATGTTAGTAACTAAACTGGACAAAATAGTCCAGTGGTCATACAGTGGGTTGTTTGGATGCTGATTGGAAAGTGGCCAGTTTTGGGGCAGATAAGCTCCAGTGTGGGTGTATTTTAGGAAAGCATGACTGGAAAGGGGAAGGGAGTAAGTCAGTGACAATGAAAAAGTTCTGAGAACTCACAGGTTGGGGGATGGATGGGTCATATACATTGAAACCAAAGTTATGATAATTAATGGCAGGAGCTGGAATGGAGAAGAACACTTGGGCTAATGCTAATATGTTTGATGAATGACAGGAAGTGATCAGGAATTCAATGGAAAATTTCAATGAAAAAGGGCAGAATGTGGTACAGCCAGGAATTTTGCAAAAGAGATGGGGGAAGAGAAGAGATGGCAGGAGCAAAGGGGATTAAGAAAGGCACCTGCACTGCTATCCAACTTGAGGTATGTGAGAATAAATGACCTCCCCTTTACAGAGCTGAAGGGGATGTGTTGTCCCAGGGAGAATTCCAGTTGGAACCGGCTAAGTCAAAGGGAAGAAAGAACATTCAAAAAAGAAGTTTGCACATCTGCAAGATGAGGTACTATGCAGCTATGAAAGAGGGAAGATTATATCTATGAATTGATATGGACTGATTTCCAGGATATATTGTTAAGTGAAAATAGCAAAGAGCAAAAAAGTAGCTATTTTACATTTTATGTTACCTTTCATGTAAGAAAGACATATTTAAGAAATACATGGATTTATTCCTTTGAGCAAAAAGAAATTCAAGAAGGATAAATTGAAGACTAAACCAGATTAATTACATTCAGGGATTGGGAATGGGATATAAATATTGAGGAATGGGAATGGGGTAGAAGGATGAGACTGCCACTTCCCTGTGTTTTGTGCTAAATGCTTTTCTTTGAAAGTTTTGCATCAATTTTTATTGAGATATAATTCACATACTGTCTTTGTTTTCCTAGCTGCTATGATAAATACCACACAAAGTGTTGGTTTAAATGGCAGGAGTTTGTTGGCTCATAGTTTCAGAGGCCAGAAGTCCAAATCAAGTCTTTGGATAGAAGGCCTGCTTCCTCCAGGGGTAGCATTTGGCTGGTCAGCAATCCTTGGGTTCTTTGACTTTCCTGTCACAAGGTGATGCCCTGTCCTTCCTCTTCCAGTTTTTCTTATGGCTTCTTCTTTTGACCTTCTCTGGGTCTGTCTGAATTTTGTCTGCTTATAAAGCACTCCACTAATCCAGATTAAGATCCAAGCTCATTCAGTTGGACTTCACCTTAAATAAAAATAACATTTTCAAGAGATACTATTTACAATGGGTTCACACCCCCAGGAATGTGGATTAAGATTAAGAACATGTATAAATTGGGCTATAAGAGTCAACCTACCACACATACAAGAGAAAACACATAGCCATTAGAACTCACTTCTCATTTCCTCTTCATCTGAGCCCCTGGAACCACCAATATACTTTGTATCTCTGTGGATTTGCCTATTTTGTACATTTCACATAAATAAATTCATACCGTTTGTGGCCTTTGTATCTGGATTCTTTTACTTAGCATAATGTTTTCAAGGTTCATCCATGTTGTAGCATACATTGGAACTTCATTCTTTTCTACGGCTGAATTACAATCCATTGTGTGGATATAACACATTTTGTTTATCCATTCATCAGTAGATGAACATTTGGTTTGTTTACATTTTTTGTCTATTTTGAGTAATGCTGCTATGAACATTCATGTACAGGTTTTTGGGTGAACATGTTTTCATTTCTCTTGAGTATATATCTAGAAGTAGAATTTCTAGGTCATATGGATACTCTGTCTTTGGCTTTGAAGGGACTGCCAGACTGTTTTGCAAAGTGGTTGCACCATTTTATATTCCTGCCATCAATGTATGAGGTTCCTAATTTCTCCACAGCATCATGAATACTTATTATTTTTTGTTCTTTTGATACTAACCATATTAATGTGTGTGAAGGGGTTCCTCACTGTGGTTTTGATTTGAATTTCTCTAATAACTAATGATGTAAAGCATCTTTTCCATGTGCTTATTGACCATTTGTATATATTATTTGAAGAAATATCTGTTCTAGTCCTTTGCCCATTTCTAAATTGGGTTGTCCTTTGTTGTGGAATTATACAAGTTCTTAATATATTCTAGATACTAAACCTTTACATGATATGTAGTTTGCAAATATTTTCTCCTGTGCTGTGGGTTCTCTTTTCACTTTCTGGATAGTGTCCATTGATTCATGAAAAGTTTTAATTTTGACAAAATCCAATTTGTCTATTTTATCTTTTGTTCCTTTGCTTTAGGTGTCATATCTAAGAAACTATTCCCTAAGCCAAGGTCACAAATATTTACACCTATATTTCTTCCTTTTTTTATAGTTTTAGCTGTTACATTTAGGTGTTTGATTCATTTAGAATTAATTCTTGTATATGGTGTGAGGTAAGGGTCCAACTTCATTCTTTTGTATGTGGATCCCCAGTTGTCCCAGTACCATTTGTTGAAAAGACAATTCTTTCTCCCATTGAATGGTCTTAGCATCCTTGCCAAAATCAATTGACCATAAATGTAAGGGTCTATTTCTGGTCTGTTGAGATCTTCTATTTGTTGTAGAGTCAGTGTACATTGTTCATGTGTTTCTAGGAAGTTGTCCATTTAATCTAGGTTGTTTAAAATGTCAGTATACAATTGGTCATAGTATCCTCTTATGATCCTTTTTATTTCTGTAGGGTCACTAGTAATGTCCTCCCTCTCATCTGATTTTATTAATTTGTGTCTTCTCTTTTTTTTTCTTTGTCAAGCTATGTAATGATTTGTCAATTTTATTGATATTTTCAAAGAACCACCTTTGATTTTGTTAATCCTATTTTTTAATTCTCAGTTTCATGTATTTCTTCTCTAATATTTGCTATTTCTTTACTTTTTTTTGCTTTGGAATTAGTTTTCTGTTCTTTTTTCTAGTTCCTCCAGGTGTACAGTTCAGTCTTTGATAATAGTTCTTTCTTCTTTTTAAATATAAGCATCTAGGGCTATAAATATCCCCCCTCAGGACTACCTTCTCTGCATTCCCAAAAGTTTTTATATGTTGTGTCCTTGTTTTCATTAATCTCAAGATATTTACTGATTTCCCTTGCAATTTCTTCTTTGACTCACTCATAGTTTAAAAGTGTGTTAACTTCCATATATTGGTGGATTTTCCACCTCTCCATCTGTTGTTGACTTCCAACTTCATTCCTTTTTGATCTGAGAAGATTCTTTGTACAGTTTCAATCTCTTAAAATTTATTGAGACTTGTTTTTTGACACAACATGTGGTCTATCCTTTGGAATAACCCATGTGCATTCGAAAAGAATGTACATCCTGCTATTTTGGAGTGCAATGTTCTGTATATGCCTGTTAGGTCTAGTTCCTTTATCACATTATTAATGTTTGGTTTCCTTGTTTATCTTCTGTCTAGATATTCTATATATTGATGAGATTGGTACATTGAAATCTCCAACTATTAGTGCAGTGGTGTCTATTTCTCCCCTTGGTTATGCCAGTGTTTGCCTCATGTATTTTGGGGCAATGTGATTAGGTGCATAAATATTTGTGATTATTTATTCTTAGTGGATTTTCCCTTTTATTAATATATAGTGTCCTTCTTTACCTCTTATAATAGCTTTTGACTTAAAGTCTATTTTGTCTGATATTAGTATAGCCACCCCCAACCATTTTAGCTAATATTTGCATGGAAAAATATTTGCAGAAAAAGTAAAAATAAGAATAAAAAAATAAAAGTAAATCAGAACACCCAAATCATCCCCCTCTTCCTATCCTATTTTTCATTTAGCTTTTTGTCCCCATTTTTCTACTCATCCATCCATACACTAGATAAAGGGAGTGTGATCCACAAGGCTTTCGCAATTACACTGTCACCCATTGTAAGCTACATAGGTATACAATCGTCTTCAAGAGTCAAGGCTACTGGGTTGCAGTTTGATAGTTTCAGGTATTTACTTCTAGCTATTCCAATGCATTAAACCCTATATATAGGGTTATCTATATAGTGCATAAGAATGCCCACCAGAGTGACCTCTTGGTTCCACTTGGAATCTCTCAGCCACTGAAACTTTATTTCATTTCACTTTGCATTCCCTTTTTGGTCAAGAAGATGTTCTCAATCCCATGATGTTGGGTCCAGATTCATCCCTGAGAGTCATATCCCACATTGCTGGGGAGATTTACACACCTGGGAGTCAGATCCCACATAGGGGGGAGGGCAGTGAGTTCACCTGCTGAGTTGGCTTAGCTAGAGAGAGAGGGCCACATCTGCACAACAAAGAAATACTCAGGGAGAGACTCTTAGGCACAATTATAAGCAGGTTTAGCCTCTCCTTTGCAGTAATCAGCTTCATAAGGGCAAGTCCTGTGACAGAGTGCTTGGCACATCAAACCACCAGTCCTCAGTGTTTGTGAGAACATCAGCCATAATCCAGGTAAGGAAGCCCGACACCTCTGCATTTTCCCCCAGTTTCTTTATATTTTTAAAATACTTTCTTTGTGTTTACCCTGGGGCTTATATTGCACAACCTACATCTATAACCTACTAGTATGAAAAGATACCAACTTAGCTCCAATAGCATACACATTCTCTGAATCTTCATTTCTTCACACTACTCCAAGTCACTCTCTCCTGTCTTTTCCTTTGAACCTTAGCAATTCTTTAAGAAATGACTTTTGTTGCAAACTCTCTCAGTTTCTGTTTATCTGTGAATATTTTAAACTCCCTCATTTTTGAAGGACATTTTTGCTAGATAAAGAATTTTTGGCTGGCAGTTGTTCTTTCAGTATTTTAAATATATCTTACCACTGCCTTCTCACCTCCATGGTTTCTGATGGGAAATCAGAAGTAAGTCTTATGGAGGATTCCTTGTATGAATGGCTTTTCTCTTGCTGCTTTCAGAATTTTCTCTTTATCTTTGGTATTTGACAATATGATTAGTATGTCTCTGAGTAGGTCTATTTATTCTCTTTGGAGTCGGTTGCACTTCTTGGACATGCATATTTATGTCTTCCATAAGAGTTTGCAAATTTTGGGCCATTATTTCCTCAAATGTTCTTTCTACTCTTTTTCCCTTCTCTTTTTCTGCTGGGAAACTCATGATGCATATGTCACTCAAATTCCTGAGCCATTGTTCATTTTTTTCTGTTCTTTTCTGTTTCTTTTTTTTTGACCATCCAATTTTGATTGTGCTGTATTCTAGCTCACTGATTCTTTCCTTGCCTGTTCAAATCTGGTGTTGTATGACCTACTATTGTTCCTTTCATACCTATAATTTTTGTCATGTTTCTTTTTAATCTTCCAAATTCTCCTTTATGTTCACACATTGTCTTCTATATATCCTTTATCTTTTTATACATAATTTTCTTCATCTTCTTGAAGTGATTTAGGATACTTTTTTGAAGTTTTTTGATTAGTTGTTCCAAATTCTGAGTCTCCTCTGAAGTTTTAATTGGTTTCCTTGCCTGGGTTATTCTTTCCTCTTTCTAAGTATGGCTTGTAAATTTTTGCTTATGTCTGGGCATCTAATTATCTTGATTAATTTAATTCTGAAGGTCAGTTTCTCTCTGTTGTCTAGGGTTTTCTTGTTGATTGGCTTTATGTTAAGGCTCTTCTTTGATGCTTGACCCAACTTATTCTGGACTTTTAGAATAGCCCAAGTTTAACTAATCATGTTTTCTAAGCTCCCCATCAGATTCTTGCCCTGGATAGGCAGTACAATTTTTAAGAATGCACTTTTTGTGTAATTATTTCACCTACATGAGAAAGCTTCCCTTACTCTGTTGCTTTTTCAGGTATCATGATCTGTTCTGTTTGTCTTTGTGTAGAATTTTCTCCCCAGCTCCTATAATTTGTTTAAATTCTCTCCCTCAATCAGTGTCCTGTTTTCCTTATACTTTCAGTTCTGGGACCCTCCAGTATTACAGCATGTCAGTTAAACCTCCCTACTCCTTTTTTTCCCCTGTGTGACTTTTCTGCCTCTGGTTTCTTCCCCATTAGATTATCCCAGCCTGGGGAGTCAGAGGAACTCAATCCAGAAATGTGAGTCACTCTGGAAAAGTCTGTTTTGTATTTGGGTGGGGGGTTGATTTCCACTGACAGTAATAGATTGAGTGAGTGCAGTACTTGGCTTCCACATTTCTACTGTGCTCTCCCCCTCACTCCTGGGAGCACTTTTCTATGTAGCACTCCTCAGTGGCTTGTATTCTGCCCTGAGTTTCTGTGGACCTGGGTCCCTGATCCTGGGTATGCATGGGGTTCTAACTGTAGTGAGTTTCTCAGTAGTCTGTGACCCCAGTGGGAGGGACCCAGGCCCCTGCTTCTGGAGACCTTCCAAGCTGCATGGGACTGAGTGAGGGGGAGAGAATAGGACTGGGAACTCCAGGATGGAAGTTTCCTGCCTGACATTTTTTAGGATTTGTGGAGTCCTTCTCCAGTCTCTACCATCCTCCAGAGTCCTAAGCATTTGACTTTATGTTTGCTGAATCTCTCAGGAGATTTTTACAGATATTTTACATTGCCATGTTGATGACATCACTCTCTATCATTTTTTAATAGCATGTTGTAATGCGTCACCTTTCAATCTGTAGAATCAAAGCTTATTTTATTTTGACATTTTTCTGCATTATATTTTGAATATTAATTTTTCATTTATTTATTCAATTTGGTCAGTTTATTCAGTTTAGTCTTCAAATACATGAATGATTTCATATGATGGCTTTTATTTGGGTTACATATCTATCATTTCTTTATAATTCTGTCAAAATCTTGTTAATTTCCATTTCATTTGCTTAATTATCATTCCTAATTTCCCTATCCCATTCTATGTTTTTAGTAATGCCTGGTCTCCTTGTGTTGCATGCAATATGGTCATTTCATTTTTGTCTTTCACATATTTCCATAGCTCTGTCAGCTCATATTTTATTCCTTGACATTGTTTTACACGTATTTCATGAGATTTTGAAAATCTGCTTTGGACTCAATTTTTTGCATAAACACTTGGAGTTTTATGCCATGTGATGCTGTCTTTAAGCTACAACATGGTTTGTGACATCTATAAATCCTTTGAGAGTAGGAGTCATGTCTCATTTTTGCTCATCAGAAGGCAGATGCTCTGAGAATGCTAATATGAGACCCCTCTTTAAGACAATGTATATTCATTCACAAATAAAACCATTGTCTCTTAGAAAGAGTGAGACTGTCTCAAACATATGGAATTAGGATTCAAAACCAGGATTCTGACTTCCCAGGGAGACTTCTTCCTATCCTAAAGATATCCCAGAAATGAAGCAGACCCATTTTCCAATGTACAAGCCTGCTGGTAAGGTCTAGTAAATCCAATGTCTTGGCTCTCTTTGTGATAGTTTCTTTTAATTTCTTTTACTCCCATTAATTAATGGACCATACTTTCTAGTTCTTTGCATGCCTTATAATGTTTTGTTGAAAACTGGACATTTTGAATATTTTCATATAACTCTGGAAATCTGATTTTACCCTCTCCCCAGGGTTTGTTGCTGCTTGTTGTGAATAATAGTTGTTTGTTTATTTAGTTACTGTTATAGATTGAATTGAGTCTCCCCAAAAGACATGTTCAAGTCCTAATCCCCAGTCCTGTGAATGTGACCCTATTTGGAATAGAGTCTATGAAGTTGTTATTAGTTAGGTTACGTTGCGCCCTAGTATAACTCATGTTCTTTAATAAAATGGGAGAAGTAGACTCAGATAGGAAGTAAGAGGAGAATGTTGTATGATGGCTGAGGCAAAGATTGAAGCCAAGGATTGCTGGCAACATACCAGAAGCCAGAAAGATACAGAGAAAAATTCTCCCCTAAAAATTTTGAACTTCTAGCATCCAGAGAGGTGAGACAATAAATTTCTGTTGGTATAAATCATTCAGTTCATGGTAATTTGCCATGGCAGACCTAGGATATTAAGACAGTGATTTTACAAACTATTTTTGTAAAGACTGTATTCTTTCTTGTGTGAGATCACTGATGTCTAGCTTTTGTTAGTTTAGTATTCACTTAGTGACTTGTCTGAGTTTTCTTTTTGTAAAAATTCAACTTTATTGTGATATTTCTCTTACCCCTTTTGGTCAAGAAGTCTTTCTCAATCCCAAGATGCCAGGGTCAAGCTCATCCCTGTGAGTCATGTCCCTTGTTACAAGAGAGATTTACACCACTGGGGGGTCTTGTCACACATAGAGGGGAGGGCAGTGACTTTACCTGCAGGATTGGCTTAGAGAGAATTGCCACATCTGAGCAATAAAAGAGGTTCTCTGGGTATAACACTTAAGCACAATTTTAAGTAGGCTTAGCCTCTCCTTTGCAGTAACATGCTTCATAAGGGCAAGCCCCAAGATTTGAGGTCTCAGCCTTCTAAATTGGTAGCCCCCAATGCTTGTGGGAATATCATTAATTCCCCAGGTGGGGAAATTTAATATTTCCACATTTCCCCCAAGTCCCTCAAGTGGGGGCTTTGCAAATACATTTTTATTCTCTGCCCAAATTACTCTGGGATGTATTGGGGCTCCACAATAACCTGTACAAACCAACTAGGTTTCACTTCCTATTCAATGTTCCATGTAAATATATTGTTTGAATAAACTGACCATACAACTAAATTAAATAGTGTATTACAAAAAATATGGATTTTCCACCTAGTATACATCTCTTCCTTTGGTCTCACACAGAAGTTGAAGTTTTAAAAACACCATCAATTTTGTCCTTTATCCTTTAGTCTGATTTACCTTAGTCTGAACCAAGTTCATTTCATTCATATCTCTAATTGAAGTTTGATCTCTTTTTTCAGCCTCTTTACATTTGCTGTATGGTGTAATGCTGACATTCATAGCTTCCAAACTCTGGCTCTGAGTCTCAGGTGTCACAAAGATACACAAAGTTCCAGGGACTGACCAGGTTATACACAAAGATCTCAGCATCTCAAAATTTAGTGATAGTCATTACAACTCAGAAATATATGTGACTGCTGTAAGAGCTTACAATATGGGAACCTTTACAATAAACCTTCCCCTAGTAACCTATGCTCTCAGACTAAATTCTCAGAGTTTGCACATTATAGTTAGTCCATATTAATGAGGAATTATAACATTTATCTTTTCATTTCTGGTTTATTTAATCAACATACTGTCCTCAATATCCATTAACTTCACAACTTCACCCCTTCTTGTGGCAGTTCAATATTCCATTGCATGTATACACCACAGTTCACTATTCTGTTCATCAGTTGCTCTACTCTAAGGCCACCTCCATCCACTGTGAATAATGAATACTGCCACTATAAACCCCACTGTGCAAATGTCCATTCATGTCCCTGCTCTCAGTTCTTCCAAGTATATACCCAATAACCAAGTTGCAGGACCATAAGGCAATCCCGTGCCTAGCTATCTGTGGAACCACCACACTGTCCTCCAGGTGGGCTGCACCATTCTACTTCTCTACCAACAGTGATTAAGTACATCCCTCTCTCCCCATTTTCTCTACCACTTGTATCCCTCTGTTTATTTTTCAGATGGTTTTATTCACACACCATACATTCCATGCTAATTAAACAATCGTTGGTTCCCAGTATAATCACATAGTTGTGCATTCATTACCACTATCTGTATGAGGACATTTCCATTTCTTCCATGAAGAAAGAGGAAGAGATGAAAAAAGAAAAAAGAAAAAGAAAGAAAAAATGACACCTAAAAAGCAACAGAAGAAAAAATTTAACTAAAATAAAATACCATAAAAAATTTAGACAAGCACACCAACTCCAAGAATCCCATCTTTCTTCTTTATATCTCTCTCATAGACATTTATCATTGGTATATTGCCCTTGTTACAATTAATGGAGGCATATTACAATGTTACTGTTAACTATAGACTCTAGTTTGTATTGACTGTATTTTTCCCCAATAACACCCCATTTTTAACACCTTGCAAAGTTGACATTCATTTGTTCTCCCTCATGTAAAAACATTCTCATATTTGTACACTTAATCACAATCATTCACCCTTCTAGGTTCCACTAAGTTATACAGTCCCAATATTTATCTTCTATCTTTCCTTCTGGTGTGCTACATGCCCCCAAACTTCCTCTTTCATTGTACTTACAATAATTGTGCTACCATCACCCCATATTTTGCTCCAAACCTCTCTCTCCTGTCTTTTCCTATCTGCTTTAGCGCTCCCTTTAGAATTTCCTGTAGAGCAGGTATCTTGTTCACAAACTCTCTCAGTGTCGTTTGAGAATGTTTTAAACTCTTCCTTATTTTTGAAGGACAGTTTTGCCAGATATAGAATTCTTAGTTGGGAATTTTTCTCTTTCAGTATCTTGAATATAACATGTCACTGCCTTCTTGCATCCATGGTTTCTATTGAGAAATCTGCTCTTAGTCTTATCAAACTTGCTTTATATGTGATGGATTGCTTTTCTCCCTCAGCTTTCAGAATTTTCTTTGTTGCTGCCGTTTGACAATCTGATAAGTAAGTGTCTTGGAGTAGGTGTGTTTGGATCAATTCTGTTTGGGGTGTGCTGTGCTTCTTGGACCTGTAATTTTATGTCTTTCATAAGGGGAAATTTTCATTGATTATTTCCTCTATTATTCTTTCTGCCACTTTCCCCTTTTCTTCTCCTTCTGGGACACCAATAACACATATATACATGCACTTCATGTTGTAATTCAGTTTCCTGAGCCCCTGCTCATATCTCTCCATTCTTTTCCCTATCTGTTTTGTGTGTGTAGGATTTCAGATGTCTCATCCTCTAGGTCAGTGATCCTTTCTTCTGCCTCTCCAAGTCTACTGTTTTATGTCTCCATTGTGTTTTCCATCTCTTTTATTGTGCCTTTCATTACCATAAATTCTGCCACTTTGTTTTTCAAGCTTATTAATTCTTCCTTATGGTCGCCCAGTGTCTTCTTCATAGTCTTCACAACTTTTGTCACATTTACTTTCAACTCATTGATTTGATTTAGAAAATTTGGTTCATTTGATTTTTTTTATCTTCATTTTATTGAGATATATTCACATACCACGCAGTCATACAAAACAAATCGTACTTTCGATTGTTTACAGTACCATTACATAGTTGTACATTCATCACCTAAATCAATCCCTGACACCTTCATTAGCACACACACAAAAATAACAAGAATAATAATTAGAGAGAAAAAATGCAATTGAAGTAAAAAGAACACTGGGTACCTTTGTCTGTTTGTTTCCTTCCCCTGTTTTTCTACTCATCCATCCATAAACTAGACAAAGTGGAGTGTGGTCCTTATGGCTTTCCCAATCCCATTGTCACCCCTAATAAGCTACATTTTTATACAACTGTCTTCGAGATTCATGGGTTCTGGGTTGTAGTTTGATAGTTTCAGGTATCCACCACCAGCTGCCCCAATTCTTTATAACCTGAAAAGGGTTGTCTAAAGTGTGCATAAGAGTGCCCACCAGAGTGACCTCTTGGCTCCTTTTGGAATCTCTCTGCAACTGAAGCTTATTTCATTTCCTTTCACATCCCCCTTTTGGTCAAGAAGCCAGAGAGAGAGGGCCACATCTGAGCAACAAAGAGGCATTCGGGAGGAGGCTCTTAGGCACAACCATAGGGAGGCTTAGCCTCTCCTTTGCAGCAACCGTCTTCCCAAGGGTAAAACTTATGGTAGAGGGCTCAACCCATCAAACCACCAGTCCCCTATATCTGTGGTCATGTTAGCAACCATGGAGGTGGGGTAGGCCAATACCCCTGCATTCTAAACAGGCTCCTCAAGGGGGCTCTGCATCTTTTTTTCCTTGTTTTTCTTTTTTTTTTTTAACTTTCCCTTCTTTTTTTTTTTTAATCTTCATTTTATTGAGATATATTCACATACCACGCAGTCATACAAAACAAATCGTACTTTTGATTGTTTACAGTACCATTACATAGTTGTACATTCATCACCTAAATCAATCCCTGACACCTTCATTAGCACACACACAAAAATAACAAGAATAATAATTAGAGTGAAAAAGAGCAATTGAAGTAAAAAAGAATACTGGGTACCTTTGTCTGTTTGTTTCCTTCCCCTGTTTTTCTACTCATCCATCCATAAGGTAGACAAAGTGGAGTGTGGTCATTATGGCTTTCCCAATCCCATTGTCACCCCTAATAAGCTACATTTTTATACAAATGTCTTCGAGATTCATGGGTTCTGGGTTGTAGTTTGATAGTTTCAGGTATCCACCACCAGCTACCCCAATTCTTTAGAACCTGAAAAGGGTTGTCTAAAGTGTGCATAAGAGTGCCCACCAGAGTGACCTCTCGGCTCCTTTTGGAGTCTCTCTGCAACTGAAGCTTATTTCATTTCCTTTCACATCCCCCTTTTGGTCAAGAAGATGTTCTCCGTCCCACGATGCCGGGTCTACATTCCTCCCCGGGAGTCATATTCCACGTTGCCAGGGAGATTCACTCCCCTGGGTGTCTGATCCCACGTAGGGGGGAGGGCAGTGATTTCACCTTTCAAGTTGGCTTAGCCAGAGAGAGAGGGCCACATCTGAGCAACAAAGAGGCATTCGGGAGGAGGCTCTTAGGCACAACCATAGGGAGGCTTAGCCTCTCCTTTGCAGCAACCGTCTTCCCAAGGGTAAAACTTATGGTAGAGGGCTCAACCCATCAAACCACCAGTCCCCTATGTCTGTGGTCATGTTAGCAACCATCGAGGTGGGGTAGGCCAATACCCCTGCATTCTCCACAGGCTCCTCAAGGGGGCTCTGCATCTTTTTTTCCTTGTTTTTCTTCTTTTTTTTTTTTAACTTTCCCTTCTTTTTTAAATCAACTGTATGAAAAAAAAGTTAAAAAGAAAACAAACATACAATAAAAGAACATTTCAAAGAGACCATAACAAGGGAGTAAGAAAAAGACAACTAACCTAAGATAACTGCTTTACTTCCAACATGTTCCTACTTTACCCCAAGAAAGTTACATAATATAGCAACATTTCTGTGAACTTGTTCCTACTATATCCATCAGAAATTAACAGACCATAGTCATTGCTGGGCATCCCCAGAACGTTAAATAGCTTATCTGTCCTTCTTGGATTATTGTTCCCCCTTCCTTAATTGCTCTCAACTGCTAGTTCCCCTACATTCTACATTATAAACCATTTGTTTTACATTTTTCAAAGTTCACATTAGTGGTAGCATATAATATTTCTCTTTTTGTGCCTGGCTTATTTCGCTCAGCATTATGTCTTCAAGGTTCATCCATGTTGTCATATGTTTCACGAGATCGTTCCTTCTTACTGCCACGTAGTATTCCATCGTGTGTATATACCACATTTTATTTATCCACTCATCTGTTGAAGGACATTTGGGTTGTTTCCATCTCTTGGCCAATTGTGAATAATGCTGCTATGAACATTGGCGTGCAGATATCTGTTCGTGTCACTGCTTTCCGATCTTCCGGGTATATACCGAAGAAGTGCGATCGCTGGATCGAATGG
>KN183399.1:0-15123 GCA_000164785.2 Choloepus hoffmanni | reverse complement strand
TGCATGCCTGGAATGAACCCCACTTGGTCATGGTGTACGATTTTTTAAATGTGTCTTTGGATTCGATTTACAAGTATTTTATTGAGAATTTTTGCATCTATATTCATTAGGGAGATATGCCTGTAGTTTTCCTTTTTTGTAGATCTTTGCCTGATTTTGGTATTAGATGGATGTTAGCTTCATAAAATGAGTTAGGTAGTGTTCCATTTTCTTCTATGTTTTGAAGGAGTTTGAGTAAGATTGGTGTCAGTTCTTTTTGGAAAGAATTCCAAATTTGGTAGAATTTGGTAGAATTCCCCTGTGAAGCCATCTGGCCCTGGGCATTTATTTGTGGGAAGCTTTTTGATAACTGATTGGATCTCTTTGCTTGTGATGGATTGGTTGAGGTCTTCTGTTTCTTCTCTTGTCAGTCTAGGTTGTTTATATGTTTCCAGGAAATTGTCCATTTCCTCTACATTATCCAGTTTGTTGCCATACAGTTGTTCATAGTATCCTCTTATAATTTTTTTCATTTCTTTGGGATCTGCAGTAATGTCACCTTTCTCATTCATTATTTTGTTTATATGGGTCTTCTCTCTTTTTGATTTTGTCAGTCTAGCTAGGGGCTTGTCAATCTTGATCTTCTCAAAGAACCAACTTTTGATGTTATTTATTCTATTGTTTTTTTGTTCTCTATGTCATTTATTTCTGCTTAAATCCTTTTTATTTCTTTTCTTCTACTTGGTTTAGGATTGGTTTGCTGTTCATTTTCTAGCTTCTTCAGCTGATCTATTAGTTCTTTGATTTTAGCTCCTTCTTCCTTTTTAATGTATGCGTTTAGTGCTATAAATTTCCCCCTCAGTACTGCTTTTGCTGCATCCCATAGGTTTTGGTATGTTGTGTTAATCATTTTCATTCGTCTCTATATATTTAGCAATTTCTCTTGCTATTTCTTCTTTAACCCACTGATTGTTTAGGAGCATGTTGTATAACCTCCAGGTATTTGTGAATTTTCTAAGTCTGCGATGGTTATCGACTTCTAATTGTATTCCATTGTGGTCAGAGAATGTGCTTTGAATAATTTCAATTTTTTTTTAATTTACTGAGGCTTGTTTTATGTCCCAGCATATGATGTGTTCTGGAGAAAGTTCTGTGAGCACTAGAAAAGAATGTGTATCCTGGTGATTTGGGATGTAATGTTCTATATATGTCTGTTAAATCCAATTCATTTTTTTTTTTTTAGTGTTTAATTTTTATTGAGATTGTTCACATAGCATACAATTATCCAAAAATCCACAGTGGATAATCAGTTGCCCCTGGTACCCTCATACAGCTGTGCATCCATCACCACACTTAATTTTTGTTCAATTTTTAGAAACTTTTCATTTCTCCAGATAAGAAATAGAGCGAAAGAAGAAAAAAAAAAAAGAGAGAAGGAAACTCGAATCCTCCCATATCCCTAACTAACCCTCCTCCATTGTTGACTCATAGTATTGGTATAGTACATTTGTTACTGTTTATGAATGAATGTTGAAATATGACTAACTGTAGTATATAGTTTGCAATAAGTATATATTTTTCCCTATATGCCTCTCTATTATTAACTTCTAGTTATAGTGTCATACATTTGTTCTAGTTCATGAAAGAGATTTCTAATATTTGTACAGTTAATCATGGACATTGCCCTTCACAGGATTCAGTTTTATACATTCTCATCTTTTGACCTCCAACTTTCCTTCTGGTGACATAAGTGACTCTGAGCTTACCCCTTCCACCACCTTCACACACTTTTAAGCACTGTTAGTTATTCTCACATCTTGCTACCGACACCTCTGTTCATTTCCAAATATTTAAGTTCATCCCAGTTGAACATTCTGCTCATACTAAGCAACCACTCCCCATTCTTTAGCCTCGTCCTATATCTTGGTACCTTATATTTCATGTCTATGAGTTTACATATTATAATTAGTTCCTATCCTATCAGTGAGAGCCTGCAATATTTGTCCTTATGTGTCTGGCTTATTTCACTCAGTATATTGCCCTCAAGTTTTCGTCATCAACTCATTTTTTTTTTTAAGATGGTTTTGTTCACATGCCATACATTCCAACCTAAGTAAACAATTGATGGTTCCCTGTATAGACACATATTTATGTGTTCACCACCCTCACCACTATCTATATAAGGGCATCTACATTTCTTCCACAAGGCAGGAGGGAGAGTCAAAGAAGTCAGAGAGGCAAAAGAAACAGAAAAAAGAAAGAGGAAGAAAAAAAATGACAGCTAGGAAGCAGCAAAAGGAAAGATAACCTTATATCAAAGTAGAATAAAGAGTCAGACAACACCACCAATATCAAGTGTCTCATACCCCTCCCCTATCCCCCCCTCTTATCTGCATTTACCTTGGTATATCACCTTTGTTACATTAAAGGGAGCATAATACAATGATTCTGTTTCTTATAGTCTCTGGTTTATGTTGATTGCATCCCTCCCCCAATGCCTCCTCATTTTTAGCAAAATCTTGCAGGGTTGACATTCACTTGTTCTCCCTCGTGAAAGAACATATTTGTACATTTAGCACAGTTGTTGAACACTCTAGATTTCACCGAGTTACACAGTCCCAGTCTTTCTTTCCTCCCTTCTTCTAGTGTCCCACGTGCTCCCAACCCTCCTCTCTCAACCATATTCATAGTTATCTTTGTTCAGTGTACATACCTTGCTGTGCTACCATCTCCCAAAAAAATTGTTTTCCAAACCTCTCACTCCTGTCTTCTATCACTCTGTAGTGCTCCCTTTAGTATTTCCTGTAGGGCATGTGTCTTGTTCACAAAGTCTCTCATTGTCTGTTTGTTGGAAAATATTTTGAGCTCTCCCTCATATTTGAAGGACAGTTTTGCTGGATATAGGATTCTTGGTTGGCAGTTTTTCTCTTTCAGTATCTTAAATATATCACCACTTCCTTCTAGCCTCCATGGTTTCTGCTGAGAGATCTGCACATAGTCATTAAGCTTCCTTTGTATGTGATGGATCGCTTCTCTCTTGCTGCTTTCAGGATTCTCTGTCTTTGACGTTTGATAATATGATTAAAAGTGTCTTGGCATAGGCCTATTCAGATCTATTCTGTTTGGAGTGAACTGTACTTTTTGGATCCATAATTTTATGTGTTTGATAAGAGATGGGAAATTTTCATTGGTTATTTCCTCTATTATTGCTTCTGCCCCCTTTCCCTTCTCTTCTCCTTCTGGGACACCAATGATACGTACATTCTTGTACTTCATTTCATCCTTAAGTTCCCGGAGATGTTACTCATATTTTTTCATGCTTTTCTTCATCTGCTCCTTTGCCTGTAGGCATTCAGGTGTTTTGTTCTCCAGTTCCTGAGTGTTTTCTTCTGCCTCTTGAGATCAGCTGTTGTATGTTTCCATTGTGTCTTTCATCTCTTGTGTTGTGCCTCTCATTTCCATAGATTCTGCTGGTTGTTTTTTTGAGCTTTCAATTTCTGCCTTATGTATGCCCAGTGTTTTCTTTATAGCCTATATCTCTTTTGCCATATCTTCTCTAAACTTTTTGAATTGATTTAGCATTAGTGGTTTAAATTCCTGCATCTCAGTTGAAGTGTAAGTTTGTTCCTTTGACTGGACCATAACTTCATTTTTCCTAGTGTAGGTTGTAGTATTTTGTTGTCTAGGCATCTGACCTCCTAGACCACCCCAGTTAGGTTTTCCCAGAGGAGAACAGGCTCTTGTCACAGAAGGAGGAAATATTCAGTGTCCGGTTTCCTTGATGGTGTTTCTTAGAGGATTGACACACCCTGTGTTTTTCTGCCCAGCAGGTATGCCTGTCAGCCTGTCAGGGCTGGTGTAAGGGGGTGTGGCCCACGGCTCTCCTCCCCCAGGCTTTGAGGTCTGGTTCTGGTAAGGCAGGTAGTAGAGCTGGGCCCCTCCCTTTCCTCTTGGGAAGGTATGCCACCTCCAGAGAGGTCATTTGCATATAAATAGATTCTTTGTTTCTCTGACTCAGAGTGCTGAGATTTTTAAATGACTGAGGCTTTCTCTACTGGGAATAGCTGTGAGCTGAAAACGGCTGAGACTTTCTCCTCTGAGCTGCCCCGATTGAGAGAGAGAGAAAGGGACAGAAAGCTCCCAGATTCACTCATTGGCCAGAGATAGCACCCGATCCTCTGGGCTCCCCACCCTGAGAGAGATATGTCCCCTGACTCTCCCAAGTCAGTCGTCACCAAAAGCCTCTGTCTGCTTGTTGGGGATTCGCTGTCTGTATTGAGCAGTTAACATTAAAACCCCAGTTGGAGTTGGGGTGAGGTACACTAGTTTGTTCAGAGAGTGCTGCTCTCTAGCACCGCAAGGCTTCTGTGAGGGAGGGTCTCTCGGCTCTCAGCTTGGGTCTGCAGTTTTTACTTACAGATTTTATGCTGCAGTCTCAGGCATTCCTCCCAATTCAGGGTGGAGTATGATGAGTGGACAGTCACGTTTGTCTCCCCACAGTTATTCTAGGTTATTTACTAGGTTTTCAGTAGTTTATGTATTGTTCCAGGGGGACTAACTGGCTTCCACTCCTCTCTATGCTGCCATCTTAACTCCTCTCCTCCATTGATTCTTCAAATCCAATTCATTTATCAGATTGTTTAGGTTTTCAGTTTCCTTATTGGTCTTCTGTCTGGTTGATCTATCTACAGGAGAGAGTGATGTGTTGAAGTCTCCCACAATTATTGTGGAAACATCAATTGTTTCCTTTAGTTTTGCCAGTGTTTGTCTCATGTATTTTGTGGCACCTTGGGTGCATAAACATTTATGATTGTTATTTCTTCTGTTGAACTGCCCCCTTTATTAGTATGTAGTGGCCTTCTTTGTCTGTTATAACATCCTTGCATTTAAAGTCTATTTTATCTGAGATTAATATTGCTACTCCTGCTTTCTTTTGGCTGTAGCTTGCATGAAATATTTTTTCCTTCTTTTCACTTTCAATTTCTTTGTGTCCCTGTGTCTAAGATGAGTCTCTCGTATGCAACATATTGATGGTTCATTTTTTTTTATCGATTCTGCCAATCTATATCTTTTGATTGGGGAGCTAATCCATTTACATTCAATGTTATTACTGTGAAGGCATTTCTTGAATCAGCCATCTTATCCTTTGGTTTATGTTTGTCAGATATATTTTTTCCCTTTCTCTTAATGTCCTTTGACGTACCTGTTCTAGTTTGCTAATGCTGCCAGAATGCAAAACACCAGAAATGGATTAGCTTTTATAAAAGGGGGTGTATTTGGTTACACGGTTACAGTCTTAAGGCCATAAAGTGTCCAAGGTAATGCATCAACGATCGGGTACCTTCACTGGAGGATGGCCAATGGCGTCTGGAAAACCTCTGTTAGCTGAGAAGGCACATGGCTGGTGTCTGCTCTGGAGTTTGGTTTCAAAATGGCTTTCTCCCAGGACATTCCTCTCTAGGCTTCAGCTTCTCTCCAAAATATCACTCTCAGTTGCTCTTGGGGCGTTTGTCCTCTCTTAGCTTCTCCAGAGCAAAAGTCGGCTTTCAAAGGCCATCTCCAAAATGTCTCTGTAAGCTGAAGCTCCTCTCTCAGTTCCAGTGCATTCTTCAAAGTGTCCCTTTGCTGTAGCTCCTCTTCAAACATCACTCACAGCTGCACTGAGTTCCTTCTGTTATGTCAGCTCATTTATATGGCTCCAGTGACTCAACTTAGACCCACCCTGAATGGGTGGAGCCAACACCTCCATGGAAATTATCCAATGAGAGTCATCACCCACAGCTGGGTGGGACATATCGCCAAAGAAATGCTCAAATCTAATCAACACTGATAACGTCTGCCCACACAAGATTGCATCAAAGATAATGGCATTTGAGGGACACAATATATTCAAACTGGCACAGTACCCATACTGAATCTCTTTAGTACTCAACCTTTCTCCATCTCTCTCCTTTCTTTGTTTCTCTGTCAGTAGGGCTCGCTTTAGTATCTCAAGAAGGGCAGGTCTCTTGTTAGCAAATTCTCTAAGCATTTGTTTGTGAAAAATTTAAGCTCTCCCTCAAATTTGAAGGAGAGCTCTGCTGGATAAAGAATTCTTAGTTAGCAATTTTTCTCTCTCAGAATTTTAAATATGTCATGCCACTGCCTTCTCACCTCCATGGTGGCTACTGAGTAGTCACTACTTAGTCTTATGCTGTTTCCTTTGTATGTGGTGAATTGCTTTTCTCTTGCTGCTTTCAGAACTTGCTCCTACTCTTCAGTGTTTGACAGTCTGATCAGAATATGTCTCGAAGTGGGTTTATTTGGATTTATTCTATTTGGAATTTGCTGAGCATTTATGATTTGTGTATTTATGGTGTTTAGAAGATTTGGGAAGTTTTCCCCAACAATTTCTTTGAATGTTCTTCTTAGACCTTTACCTTTCTCTTCCCCTTCTGGAACACCAATGAGTCTTACATTTGGATCTTTTATTTTATCTATCATATCCCTGAGGTCCGTTTTGATTTTTTCGATTTTTTCCCCATTCTTTCTTTTGTTCTTTCATTTTCCGTTCTGTCATCCTCTAGGTCATTAATTGACTGTTCAGCTTCCTCTAGTCTTGTACTATGAGTATACAGAATCTTTTTAATTTGGTCAGCAGTTTCTTTTATTTCCATAAGATCATCTGTTTTATTATTTACTCCTGCAGTTTCTTCTTTATGCTCTTCTAGGGTCTTCTTCATGTCTTTTATATCCTGTGCCATGCTCTCGTTGTTCGTCTTTAGTTCTTTGATTAATTGCTCCAAATACTGGGTCTCCTCTGATCTTTTGATTAGGGTGTTTGGGCTTGGGTTATCCAGATCATCTGGTTTTTTCATATGCTTTAAAATTTTCTGTTGTTTTTGGCCTCTTGGTGTTTGCTTAACTTGGTAGGGTTCTTTTAGGATATGTAGACTGATTCAAACCCTTATCTCTAATTTGTCAAATCTACAGCTTTGTGGAGTACACTTTCTCTAACTAATCAGCAGGTGGTGTCCATGAGCCTCCTATTACCCTCAAGCCAGTTCTCCTCCACTTTGTCTTTGTGGTGAGTGGGGGTGTGAGTCTTGTGGGGTCCAATTGGTGCACCAAGCTTGCGTGTGTAGTTGGTGTTGTCCGCCCTGCATATGGGGCATGTGTCTGAGCAGTTTTTTTTTGGGGGGCAGCTTTAATAATCAAATCTCCCAGGTATTCCTGGAGATTTTAAAGCTGTTGCAATAGTCTAATCCTTCAGTTCAGTCATGCCACAGTTTGTCTCTGCTGCTGACCCACAAGTCCTTGGTTGTGAGTGGGTCCCTATTCCAAGCCGTGCACTCCTAGGTCCTCTGCTGAGGGATGACTGCACTACATCACAGGTGAGCACCATCCCTCAAGGGAGGTTCTGGGCTGTAGGGCTCTGTAGGGTCATTCCCAGTCTGCTGAAAGGATGGCTTAATGGGGTGTGTTAATTTCCCCCTTTTCACACAGCTCCACCTTCCCAGCTCCAGGACAATTAGCTGAGGGTGCAGGAAAGGCTATTGTCCATGCCCGATATTGTGGTGTGTGCGTGTGTTGTTGGAAACACTTCCGGTCACACTGGGTTGTTTGGGGCAGTTCTGGGCTGTGGCATTGGTGCCGGGCAGGAGCGTTCTCAGTCCACCGGGAAGATGGCTGTAAGGGGATGCTGCCCTTTTCTTGGGAAGTTGTGGTGTTTAGCGAATTTTCTCAGCCACTGGACTTATTGCTTTATGTCTCCAAGCTGTCTTAGCTCTGCTCTTGTCTTGGCCCAAATTGCAAGTCTTTGAGGCTTTCTGTAATGGGCTTCTTAGAGTAATTGTTTTAGAAAAAGATAAAAAGATAAAAAAAAAAAGAGCCCTCCTTGCAGATCTAATGGGCTATTGAAATGCTAAGAGACAAGGAGATTAGGGCCATTAAGGAACGATTAAGAAAGCAGAGAAACTGGCTCTTCAGACAAGGAAACGGACCTCTGGATTTGCATATGAACCTGATTCTGTTTGAGCCTTGCCCTTCTCTGTTCTGTGTTCACCAGAACTCTAAAAGGTCTCTGTTTTTATTTTTAGGTTTGTTTGTTTGTTTGTTTTTTAACTGTTTTTGCTAGCCCTGTCTCCTCTCTGCACCAGGCTGACTGCTCCCGGATTGTCCGGTATCTGGTCTCAGTCTACGCATGTTTGGAGTTTAGATCAGCAGTCTGAGTTTTCAATAAGAACCACAACTGCAGTTCTCCCTCCTCATTCCCAGCACCGATGGCCTCTCCTCCCATGGGACTGAGACTGGAAAGGAGGGGCACGGGTCCCCTGGCCATGAGAACTTACAGATTTCGCTGATCTTAGCTGTTCCACGCATTCGTGAGTGTTGTATGAAGTATGCTCAAGGTCAGATTGCTCTCTGGTGTCCAGTCCACGCAGTTCCTAGCTTTCTACCTACTACCCTGGAGGAGTAACTAAAACCTACACCTCACCACTCCACCATCTTGCCCCACCTGGTACCCGATTCTTGATGTTTACTTTGGACTCATTATGGCCTTCAGACAGTAACTTTGTAACAAATAAACCCCCTTTATAAAAGCCAATCCATTTCTGGTATTTTGCATAACTGCAGCATTAAGCAAACCAGAACACTCCTCCAGTTTTTTCTCCCATTTTCTCCCCAGAGGCCCTCTGTCTCTAGCCATAGCAAACCTTTGGTCATCCCTGAGGAGGACATGGTGTTCAAGATGTCTGTCTGTGCCTTTGTACTTGGTGTTCTGTCTGGAATACCCTTTGTTCATGTGGTAAACTTCTACTCATCCTTCAAGACCGAACTCAAATGTTATTTCCATTTGGAAACCTTTCCAGACACTCCCAGGCACAGTTATTTGCTTTGTTGGTTTTAAAATTACCTCCAACTAGAGTGTTTAGTTAATTGTATTGTAACTGTTTGAAACCCCCTATCTCTCTGTCTTTCTCTTTGTCTGTCTCTTTCTCTAACTCTGTCTCCTGATGGGCACTGAGGTGCTTGATCAAGGGCTCTGACCTTTGACCACATCTTATTCATCTTTGTCTTCCCAGGGCCTGATAGAGGGTCTGGCACGAAGTAGATGCTCAATAAATATTTGTTGAATGAATGCATTTCATCTTTCAGTTTGAAGATCTGCCCTTCTCATAAAAATAGAATAAAAGATATTTAGCTTTTTAAAAAAGGAAAAGAAAATATGTACAGATGCATGGAGTTCAAAACAGTGTGAAATTAATTATGGAATCCAAGGGTAAAGCTGCTTTCTTTCTATTATTCTCCTAACCATTCAGAAAATCTCCACTGTGTTATAAGTCCTGTGGCTCTTAGCAGAATCTAAAATATTGAGGATGTCAGCACCTTTGTACCAGCTTCAATTCTCTCTTCTCACTGACATTGTTGCATAGGATGGAACATGAAATTCTTACAATTTCATAATCTTTGTGGGGAGCAAAATCTACATTTAGTTTTCAGCATCAGAAGACACTTCAGCAAACCAAACCATTCCATTATTTTATCTAAGACCTTCTTAATGTAGGTTAGAATAGCATGCTAGCCCAAACACTAAAATTTTAAACTTTTAGAATGCAAAAACCTATGGAGTACAGATCCCACTGAGGCAGGCTAGAATAGGGCACTCTGGACAGGCCAGGGGCATCAGTCATTTCAAATGGGGAGTTAGCATCAAGCCATAGTCGAGATAGTCAGATGGAGAGCAAGAAGGAGGGGGCCAAGCAAAAGGAAAAACAAACCCTAATTCTCAGAACCAGCTGAGATAGACAGGCAGAGGGAGAAAGGAGGGTCTGGGTGGAAGAACTAGACCCTAATTCCAAGAATCAGCTGAGATAGCCAGAAGAAGGAAAAGGAGGGGTTAAGCCAGGGTGGGGCAGAGTGGGAATTTTCACCCGCAACCCTGTCCTAAAGCATAGCAACAGGCTAACATATAAAACCTGGACATAGCTCAACCCAGTGCAGCCCCTCTCTTGGCGCCCGCCCATGCTGACCCCTCAAGCATGTATTCCTTCTTAACAACCTTGGCTATTTCCCTGTCCGTACTGGCTTTTTCAAATAAACTTTACTGCTTGCTACTATTCCTCTTGTCCCTGAATTCTTTCTTGAGAAAAGAAAACGAGCCTGCACTGGAGCTCACCTCGGGTGCCAACCGGGCTCCAGTAACACCATTCTCATGAAATCTCTTCTATGATAACATTTTTTTAATCTAAGTAACAAACATTGTGGTTCATAGGCCATAATTTGAAATGGGAAAATGGCAAAAATTGTTTCTAAATAATAATTCTTTCTTCGGGTGGGGTTACAATTGACTAGTTCCTCTAGATCTTTGCTATCCTCGGGTATGCATGTTGTTTCGAAATGATCACTGTTTCTGGATACCTAGATATGGTGGAACCGGCAAATTTTTCTATGTCTACCTTAAGTTAGCATTCTCTAGGCCACAAAGAATGTGTAGTACCAATAAAATTCTAAAATGTTTACATTTTATAATCAATGAAAGCAGTGTTTTAAAGCGGTCTGCATAATTAATAATAATAGCTAATATTTATTGAGGGCTTACTATAAGTCAGGTGCCCTTGTAATTACTTAACTTGGATTATCTTTTCATTTACTCCAGCCTCAGCCCTATAAGGTATAGGTAGTATTACTATTCCCATTTTACAGATAAAGAAATTGAGACATTGGGAAGCTAACTTTCCATGTCACCCAGTTAGTGTGGGGGCAGAGCCAGAATTTTCACCTAGGTACTCTGGCTCCAGAGCTCATACAGCAGTACATGCTGCCTGATGCTGCCTCTCACTAACAGACTACTCATTTGCCTTTTTGCTTAAATATTGACACAAATGATGTACTAATCAGTCATCTGGGTCCAGCTGCAGGAAAGAGAAACCGCTCTAGTATTTTAAGCAGAAAAGGATTTAATAAAGGGATTGAGTGCTTACAAAAATCACTGGAAGGGCTGGGAGGAGTGGCTCTAGTCTGAATCACTCCTTTTTATGGCTGAATTCCATTGTGTGCATATCCCACATTTTGTTTATCCGTCCATCTGTTGATGACACTTGGGTCAACTTCCACCCTTTGGCAATTGTGAATAATGTTACTACAAAAATTGGTGTACAAATATCTGTTCAAGTCCCTGCTTCAATTCTTTTGGTTATATACCCAGAACTGGGATTGCCAAGGTATGGTAATTCCATGTTTAATTTTCTGTGGAGCCACCAAGCTGATTTTCTTAGTGGCTGAACCATTTTACAGTGCCACCAACAACGTATAAGGGTTCCATCGACACATTATTTTTTGTTTTTTTAAATAATAGTGATGCTTGTGGATGTGAAGTGGGATCTTGTTGTGGTTTTGATTTGCATTTCCCTGATTACCTATGATGTTGCGCATCTTCTCGTGTGCTTATTGACCATTTGTATATCTTCTTTAGAGAAATGTCTATTCAAGACCTTTGTCCATTTATTTGTCTTTTGTTGTTGAGTTGTAGAAATATATATATATATATATATATATATTCTGGATATTGAACCCTATCAGATATATGGTTAGCAATTATTTTCTCCCATTCTGTAGGTTATCTTTCCACTTTCATGATAGTGTTCTTTGATATACAAACATTTTAAATTTCAATGTATTCCATTTTATCTGTTTTTTTTCTTTTGTTGCTTCTGCTTTTGGTGTCATATTAAGAAATCATTACCAAATGCAGTGTTATAAAGGTTCCTCGCTATATTTCCTTCTAAGAGTTTTATGGTTTTAGCTCTTATGTTTAGGTCCTTGGTGAATTTAGAGTTAATTTTTGTATATGGTACAAAATTTTTTTGCAAGTGAACAACCAGTTTTCCAACACCATTTGTTGAAGGGACCATTCTTTCTAATTAATTTTGTCAAAAATGGTTGGCTGTAGATGTATGGGTTTATTTCTGTTCCATTTGTCTATATGTCATCTTGATGCCAGTTCCACACTGTTTTAATTTCTGTGGCTTTGTAATAAGGTTTGAATTCAGGAAGTGTGGAACCTCCAACTATGTTCTTCCTTTGCAATATTGATTTGGCTATTCAGGGCACCTTGTGATTCCATATGAATCTGAGGATTGGTATTTCTGTTTCTGCAAAAAAAAATGCTGCTGGGATTTTGAAAGGTTTTGCATTGAATCTTAGATCATTTTGGGTAGTATTGACATCTCAATAATAAGTCTTCCTATCTTGAGTACAGATGTCTTGTCATTTATTTAGGTCTTTGATTTCTTTTAGCAGTGTTTTGTAGTTTTCAGTGAACAAGTCCTTCACCTCTGTGCCTGTTTGAATGTGTTATGTCCCCCAAAATGCCATTATCTTTGATGTAATCTTGCGTGGGCAGACATATCAATGTTGATTAGATTGTAATTCTTTGAGTGTTTCCATGGAGATGTGCCCCACCCAACTGTGGGTGATGACTCTGATTGGATAATTTCCATGGAGGTGTTACCCCACCCATTGAGGGTGGGTCTAAATTAAATCATTGGAGCCACATAAATGGGCTTACAAACAGAAGGAACTCAGTGCAGCTGAGAGTGACATTTTGAAGAGGAGCTAAGAGGGACCCTTTGAAGAAGCTGAGAGAGAGTAGCTGCAGATGAAAGATAGTTTGAAGACAGCCGTTGAAAGCAGACTCTTGCTCCAGAGACACTACGAGAGACAAATGCCCCAAGAGTAACCGAGAGTGACATTTTGAAGAGAAGCTGTGGCCTAAAGAGGAACGTCCCAGGAGAAAGTCATTTTGGAACTAGAACTTGGAGCAGATGCCAGCCACATGCCTTCCCAGCTAACAGAGGTTTTCTGGATGCCATTGGCCATCCTCTGGTGAAGGTATACTTTGTTGATGGACACTTTATGGCCTTATGACTGTAACTGTGTAACCAAATAAACCCCCTTTTATAAAAGCCAATCCATTTCTGATGTTTTGCATTCCAGTAGCATTAGCAAACTAGAACAACCTCCTTGGTTAAATTTATTACTAGTTATTTTATTCTTTTAGGAGCTATTGTGAATGGAATTATATTTCTAATTTCCATTTCAGAATATTCTTTGCTGGTATATAGAAACAAGACTGGTTTTTGCATGTTAATCTTTTAACCTTCAACTTTGCTGAATTCGTTTATTAGCTCTACTACTTTTTTTTTTTAATCATCATTTTATTGAGATATATTCACATACCACGCAGTCATACAAAACAAATCGTACTTTCGATTGTTTACAGTACCATTACATAGTTGTACATTCATCACCTAAATCAATCCCTGACACCTTCATTAGCACACACACAAAAATAACAAGAATAATAATTAGAGTGAAAAAGAGCAATTGAAGTAAAAAAGAACACTGGGTACCTTTGTCTGTTTGTTTCCTTCCCCTATTTTTCTACTCATCCATCCATAAACTAGACAAAGTGGAGTGTGGTCCTTATGGCTTTCCCAATCCCATTGTCACCCCTCATAAGCTACATTTTTATACAACTGTCTTCGAGATTCATGGGTTCTGGGTTGTAGTTTGATAGTTTCAGGTATCCACCACCAGCTACCCCAATTCTTTAGAACCTAAAAAGGGTTGTCTAAAGTGTGTGTAAGAGTGCCCACCAGAGTGACCTCTCGACTCCTTTTGGAATCTCTCTGCCACTGAAGCTTATTTCATTTCCTTTCACATCCCCCTTTTGGTCAAGAAGATGTTCTCCGTCCCACGATGCCGGGTCTGCATTCCTCCCTGGGAGTCATATTCCACGTTGCCAGGGAGATTCACTCCCCTGGGTGTCTGATCCCCTGTAGGGGGGAGGGCAGTGATTTCACCTTTCAAGTTGGCTTAGCCAGAGAGAGAGGGTCACATCTGTAGCTCTACTACTTTTGTTGTGAATTCTCAGGATTTTCTAAATATAGGATTATGTCACGTGTCAATAGGAAAAGTTGTACTTCTTCCTTTCCAATTTTGATGCCTTTTATTTCTTTTTCTTGCCCAATTGCTCTGGCTACCACTACCAGTCGAATGTTGAATAGCAGTAGTGAAGGTGGGCATCCTTGTCTTGTGAAAGACTTTCAGTCTTTTCACTGGGTAAAATGTTAGCTGTAGGTTTTTCATACATGCCTATTATCAAGTTGGGTAAGTGCCTTCTATTCCTATTTTTCTGAGTGTTTTTATCAAGAAAGGATGCTGGATTTTGTCTAATGCATTTTCTACATCAGTTGAGATGATTATGTTATTTTTCCCCATCATTCTATTAATGCTGTACATTACTTTGATTGATTTTCTTACATTGAACCACCCTTACATTCCTGGGATAAATGCCATTTGGTTATTGTCCAGTTTGCTAGAGCTGCCATTATGCAAAATACCAGAAATGGATTGGCTTTTATAAAGGGGATTTGTTAGGTTACAAATTTACAGTTCTAAGGCCAAAAAAGTGTCCAGACTAAGGCATCAACAAGATGATACCTTCACTGAAGAATGGTTGATGGTGTCTGGAACACCTCTGTAATCTGGGAAGGTACATGGCTGGTGTCTGCTGGCACTTTGCTCCTGATTGTGTTTCAAAATGGCTTTCTCCAAAATGTTTCTGGGCTTCTGTCTGTCTTAGCTTCTCTCTCTCTCTCTCTCTCAGCACTTGTGCATCCTTGCTTGTTCTCCCAGGGTGTTTCTCTCTAAGCACCTGGGGGTCCTCTTTTAGCTTCTCCAGGGCAAACTTTGGGCTTCATCTCTTAGCTTAGCATCTCCCAGTATCCTTCTGCCTTTATCTCCAAGTGTCTCCTAGCATCAGTGTCTTAGTTAGGGTTTTCTAGGGAAACAGAATCAACAAGAGATATCTACAAATATAAGATTTTATAAAAGTGTCTCACACAACTGTGAGTATACACAAGTCCAAATCCCATAGGGCAGGCAGGAAACTGGCAACTCCAATGAACATGTTTGATGAACTCCT
Source organism: Choloepus hoffmanni (assembly GCA_000164785.2). Lineage (NCBI taxonomy): Eukaryota > Metazoa > Chordata > Mammalia > Pilosa > Megalonychidae > Choloepus > Choloepus hoffmanni. The sequence goes on along the minus strand of KN183399.1, from coordinate 173 downwards.
CAGGAAATGTACTGGCAAATTTGACGAACTCCTCAGGAAACACTTCACTGGTTAGCCGAACAAGAAATGAAGGTCCTCTTTCTGTCTTGCTTAAAAGTCTTCAACTGATTGGATTAAATCCAGCTGATTGAATTCTCTCATTGTGGAAGACACGCTCTTCATTGATGTAATCA
>ABVD02270148.1:0-10744 GCA_000164785.2 Choloepus hoffmanni | reverse complement strand
AACTGATATAAATCATAGATTTTTAGCAGGTATAGATATAGAAGATGAGGTCCTTGATATTTATACCAATTGTTGATTTTCATATTTTAAAAATAAAATTATAAATACAAATGAAGGCACAAATATAAATACTTATTTACAGTGGAAAATAAACAAATTTCATTTACAGACAGTTTGCTCATGATCATGTGATCCATAAAATTCATCCATGAAATATTTTCATTAATTAAATTGCAGACAAATCATACTGATTGGGAGGAGTGTTAGAAGCCATTTGGCATCAGAAAAGAAAGCATAATTTAATAATATATGGCATTGATTTTGAACATTAGTATACCCACCACACCTCAAATAAAGTGTTATTAACTAACTTCCCTATTAGCTGGCTTTTAGAAATCCTAGTAGATACCTGAATGTAACCTGAAGTTAGGTGAAGTACAATGGAGTAGAAGACAGAATGGAAAGAAAAGGTGACCCCAATAAATCGTAACTATTGTGCTGACAAAGACGACCCTGAGCAACTTAATTTTACAATGCTTACAAAGATATATTACTATGTAAGTGCTTTGCTGCCCTCCCCTACCCAGGGCCTTAGAAGAGGCCAATGCAAATGAGACTCTAAATCTAAGTTTCATTAGCTTCATGATAACTCTGTCTGTCCCTTTAAAAATATCAAAATTCCATGAGAAATCATAGCTAAAAACTGAAATGTACAAATAAATATTGTGATTCCATCACATAGATAAAATAAAGTCTAGTATTACTATAGTAAGAGTTATATGGTTATGTCACCAATAGGGATGCTCCAAATATTGCTGATTCTTCTTGTATTTATTCTGTTATATTGGTGCATAATGAGTTTCATATGGATAGCTCTGCCTTAGGAAGTTAGAGCTTCTACCATTATTTTAACTTCAAAATCAGATGTGGAGATTATTTTTCTATAAAATACTAGGAAGAGATATTCTTCACTATCTCTACAAATATGATACTTAGATAATGTTACATGAAAACTAACAATGCTTCTGTTTCTTCTCAGAAGACATAACTGGATAAAATGGACCAACAGAATCTGACAGTGCTGCCTGAATTCATCCTACTGGGAGTCACAAGGTGCCCTGAGCTGCAGGGTCCCCTTTTTGGGGTCTTTCTCCTCATCTGCATGGTCACAGTGGTGGGCAACCTGGGCATGATCATCCTGAACAAGGTGGACTCCCGCCTCCACACAACTATATATTTCTTTATCAGACACCTGGCTTTCATTGATCTTGGCAATTCTACTGTCATTTGTCCCAAGATGCTTATAAATTTTTTTGTGGAGCAAAATACCATTTCTTATTATGCCTGTGCCACGCAGATGGCTTTCTTTATTATGTTCATTGTTAGTGAATTTTTCATGTTGTCAGCCATGGCCTGTGACCACTATGTGGCCATCTGTAACCCTCTGCTCTATAGTGTTATCATGTCCCAGAGATGTTGCCATGTGCTTGTGGTTATCACCTACCTCTACAGCACCTTCCAGTCTCTAACTGTCACCACTAAGGTATTTACTTTGACCTTTTGTGGTTCTAATGTCATCAGTCATTTTTACTGTGATGCTATGCCTTTATTACCCATGCTGTGCTCAAACAGAAAAGAATTTTTGATAATAGCATTATCAGCATGTAATTTGATTACTTCCCTCCTAGTAATCCTAGCATCCTATATGCTGATCCTGATAGCAATACTTCAATGAATTCTCCTAAAGGAAGGAGAAAAGCTTTCTTTACATGCAGTTCTCATCTGATGGTGGTGATTGTGTTCTATGGGACTCTATAATTTATGTACATGCAGCCTGTATCTGCTCATTCTTTTGATACTGACAAAATTACTTCTATATTTTATACTTTAATTATCCCTATGCTTAGCCCCCTGATTTACAGCTTAAGGAACAAAGAGGTAAAGAATACCTTCTATAGGGTCATTAAAAATATATGCAACCTTTGTATTTAATATTAAATATAGACTATAGTTCTAATAAATTATAACAAAGGCAAATGTCACTTGATAATATTTCTAGTAGTGTTAGTTACATTCTCTTTGGCTCTTGAACAAAGATAAAAATGTAAAGCAAAGAAAAATAGATATTCTTATATTTATCCAAATTACTACCTATATTTTAGGCTCCATTTAAATGTCACTTCTTCCTCAACATTCCTCATTGTGATTTATGCTTCCTTATATGTTTCCATAGAAAGCCATCCTTCCACTGATGGGAACATTTACTAAACTCTACATCAGTATATTATGTATTTGCTCTGTCAGTTTTCCTTTTAAGGATAGGATCTTAACCTTGATTTCCTCATACTTTCTGAGCCTCAAACAGCCATGTAAGCAAAGTTCAAAACAAGGAGTTAACTATGAATCCTATTGACACCAAAAAGTATTTATTTGTCTTCTATATAAGTTATTTCTACTCTAATAATATTTTATTCTTTATCCATGCTTTACACAAATGGGTTTGAAAGAGACTTTATAATTTTGCTATGTTAGTACTTAAATTAATTTTCTTCCCCCATGGTACTTAGTGCCCTAAAGGGTGATATTCATGGACCATTGTCCAAATGCACAGATGATAGCTAGGAAATAAAGGAATGGTAATGAAAAGTGAATTAAAATATAGTGGAGAACAGAAAGAAGACAACAAAGAAATTGGTAAATAATACAAAATACTCAAGCATAAAATTTATATTGCCAGACAAAAAATTATCTTAATAATGGAATATGTGAAAGATAATACCATTCATTAATAAAAGATATATAAAAGCTTGGTTATCTAAATTATAAAAAATAATATATATTCTAATAAATCAATATACCCTTTTCCCCTTATTTTACATTTTTGCACCACGAACATTTGGGGGCAGATATGTATGTCATTACAGAATTTTCTCACTTGCAAACAAATGAAGAAATAAGAAAACATCTATCTTTATCCCATACTTCCTTCATCTTTGCTAATTAATTGAAGAAACTACAAGAGAAAATTTTGTGCCATGATTAACTCAAAGTAAATATAAAGCACAGTTTTTATTCTCTACCTTGTCTTGGCATAGATAATGAGCTAAGAAAAATTTTGGGAGTTCAAAATGCAATGACTGTTAAAGAAGCATGTAAATAAAGTTTAGCAAAATGCTAACAATCTTTACCTTACCTCTTGATTTTGGTCTCGTCACCCCAGGCATACAGGCCACTAATCTAGATAAATGCAAATTCTACTAGGGCTGAAATACTTTTTTACCTTCACTTCCTTGAAAATCTGGAAAATCTCATAGTTAGTAAATTTATACAATGCCCAATAATGAACTAATTGAAAACCCTCAGAAAGATAGAAAGACTACATATTTTTGAAAAATAAAAGAATTTCAGGAATCAGAACAACAATTGATCTTGGAAAATAAAAGGAAAAATTAATAGAAATTTATCTGTTTGCAAACTTCTAATAAAAATAGAGATTCAGAGATAAATTTAAATTGGATTGCTAATGAGTGTAATATTGCTACTCTACATGTAGCTTGCATTATATATATATAATATACATATAATATTTAGATGAATGCAAAATATAAGTGAAATGAATATGGCCCATGTAATTTGAGCCTGTATTCTCTCAACAAAAAGGGAAAATTTGAGGTAAAAGTAATTGATTTATATACACACACACACACACACACACACACACACACACATACATATGTATATGTGTGTGTGTGTATATATATATATATATATATATATGAATGTATAATTAATGGAATAAAGCTTGATTGGTAATGTAAAATACACATTGGATTAAATTTTTACTCACTTTTTCACTTAAAATAAAATTATAATGTTCATTAACAAAACTCCAAAATTCTATGCCTTCATGAACATTTTATTTTATTGGATTATTCATAATAAAATGCACTTCTAAAAATCCTAGAACTCAGGTGAAAAGATAAAGAGAAAAATCTGATAAACAGATTTTTAATAGACAATAGACATAAAAAAGCTGTCATACTATATCCACAATAATTTTGTATTGACTGAAATTCACAAAATGTAAGAATAATCATTATAAAGAATACCATTTTGTGGCATTTAGCACATTCACAGAGTTGAGCAACCATTGCCACTAATTCCAAAACCTTTTCAACACTCAAAGAAGACTCTATTAAGATGTCACTCCTCATTCCCTTTCCCCAATCATCTGACAACCTGTAATCTGCTTTCTCTCTCTGGATTTAGCTATTCTGCATATCTCATAGAAATTGAATCATTAAATATATGACATTTGCCATCTACCTTTTTTCACTCAGCATAGTAATTTCAAAGTTCATTCACCATGAATCATACTTCATTTTATTGTATTGCCGAATTGTATATGGCTACAACACATTTGTATATCTATTCATCTGTTGGTGGACATTTGTGTTTTTCTCAACTTTTGGTTTTGTGAGTAGTGTTTTTATGAAGATTCATATGCAAGCATTTGATTGAATGTTTGTCTTCAATTTTCAAGTATATGGGTATACACCTAGTATTGGAATTTCCAAGGCATCATGTGTAATAATCAGGGTTTTCCAGTGAAATACACACACACACACACACACACATACACATACATCTTAGGAGGCTAATTACAGGAGTTGATTCATGTGACTATGAGTAGACCCTGAGTTGGAAACTCCAATGGAGGTGATGTTAAATTCCCCAAAAGAAGCAGGCTGGCTGAAGAAGACATAGAGCTGCTTCTTTCTGACTGTTAAAATCCTCAGTTCCTGCTTTAAGTCCTCCAACTGATTGGATGAGGACTCTCCTCTCAATGCTGAAGGTAATCTCTTTTGTGGCTTATCAAAGTGATTGGCAGTCAATGAAAACAATTGAATAATGATTTAAATCTGCTCATAAAATACCCTCACAATAACAATCCATCTATTGCTGCTTGCTTGGCCAATCAGGCACCATAAACTAAACCAGTTAACAAATGAAAATAACCATTACTCTTCACCCCCTTGACCCTGATATTAATTTCTAAATAAAAATAATAATACAGTATATATTATAGTATATTATATATATTATAGTATATAGTATAATATAATAAATAATATATTTATTATTTCTAAATAAAAATAATAATAAAATAATATAGTCATACTATTGCTTAGCATTATTGAAGTCTCTTGCATACAACTGGAAATGCACTAATCCTTTCACCAAGGCCTTGGGTGATATTCACTATTAACCTTTATATCCCGTAAATTAATACTATGGTGTAAGGTTAATACAATTTATGCTATATGATGAGAGGTAAAGCAAATTTATGTGTGTGTGTGTATTCATAAAACAAGAAATACCCAAAACAATTACATTCCTTCCTTATTTATGCAAAGGGTCACAAGGTTATAGCTCCTATTTATAACTACTTTCTTCCACCCCTCATTCTATTTTCCATTTACCCTCAGCAAGGACCTCAGGAGTACATGGTTCCTTGCAATGAGGTGACTCAAAGCATCATTCCTGAAGCACACGTGCCATTAATTATCTGAGCTCAATTGAGCTGTCTTAGTTTTCCATTGATTTTATTCACAAGGGATGGTAACAGTAAGAAACATCCTAAGCTCCTGTATTCCAGGCACACTGTTCTTTGTAGAGTAGGACATCTATTTTCTCTAGAAATAAGGATTACCCCAGCAAGTACAGCAACACCCATATTTGCCTGTTGATTCAAAAGCATGAGGAGCACAAAGTGACTAGTGGGCAGTCTTAACTTCCTATTCAATGGAATCTTTGTTGCATCTGCTGGTGGAAGTATTCCTCATTTGGGAAATATTATCTTCAGAATAGAAAAAATTAAGGTCATAGGGATAAGAAGTAAAATTTTTATAATGAATCACAAAGGGTATTGAGTGAGTGATGTCACTTCCATTTCTACTCTGTCATTTCTGGACGTCATTTAAGCTTAATGTTTAGGCAGACTGCCCAGAAAAAAAATTCTTTTCAAAATTTTACTGCTTATTGACAACCCAAATGGTCATCCAATAACTCTGATGGAGATGTTCAAAGGGATTACTGTTTTTTTCATGCCTTCTAACACAACATCCATTCTGCAATCCATAGATCAAAAAGTCATTTTTACTTTCAAGTCTTATTATTATTAAGAAATACATTTCATAAAGGTATAACTATCATAGATAGTGACTGCTGTGAAGAATCTGCCTAATGAAAGTTGAAAACTTTATGGAAAGGATTCACCATTCTAGATGTCATGAGGAACTTTAGGAATTCAAAATATCATTAACAGGAGTACAGAAAAAAGTTGATTCCAACCCTCATGGGGATTTTGAGGGGATCTAAACTTCAGTGGATGAAGTAACTGCAGAGGTGGTTGAAATAGCAAAGAGAACTAGAATTTTAAGTAGAGCATAAGGATGTGATTGAATTGCTGGAGTCTCATGATAAAACTTTAATGAATAAGTATTTCCTTCTTAGGTATGAGCAAAGAAAGTGCTTTCTGGAGATGGAATCTACTCCTGGAGAATATGCTGAGGACACTCGTGAAGATGCTGAGAACAGTGTTGATATGACAACAAATATTACATAAGTTTAATTGATAAAGCCACAGGGTTTGAGATGACTGACCCCAATTTTCAAAGGAGTGCTACTGTGAATAAATTGTTATCAAACAGCATTGCATGCTACAGAAAAATCTTTTATGGAAAGAAGAGTCAATTGATGTGTCAAACTTCATCATTGTTTTAGTTTAAGAAATTGCAACATATACCCCAACCTTCAGCACCACCCTGATCACTCAGTAGCCATCAACATAGAGGGATGGCCCACCACCAGCAAAATAATTATGAGTTCCTGATGACTCAGATGGTGGTTAGCATTTTCAGTAATAAAATACTTTAAATTAATATATGTAAATTGTGATTTTTGGACATAATGCTGTTACACATTTATGCTACAATATAGTTTAAATATAATTTTATATGCACTGGGAGACCAAAAAACTGTGTGACTCACTTTCATGTGATATTCACTTTATTGTGATGGTCTGGAATGGAACCCATAATATCTTTTTTATGTTTACCTGCAAAGTTTCAATATTTGCATATGAAAAAAAGAAGTTATATCAAGAACATATTTAAATATCAAAAAATCAATTAATAAGAAAACCAACCCAATTAAAAATGGGCTTAAGATTTAGACCCCTTAAAATAAAAGATATATTAATGGCCAAAAATGCATGGAAAATTATTATCATTACTCATTTGGAAAATATAAATTATAATTACAATGAGATACCTCATCATACCAATTTCAATTCCTAGTTAATGAGAAAAAAACAAAACCTCTCTGCATCAAAGATTGGTGAGAATGAGGAGCAAGTGGGACTCTCATGCTTTGATGTTGGTATGTAAAATGTTACAATAAATTTTGAAAGCTGGCAGTTTTTATAAAGTTAGATATACATTTATTCTATGACTCAGTAATTCAAATACTTGATATATAACAAAAAGAAATTATCAGATGTGTACACAATTATACTTTTGTGGGAATGTTGGAAGTGGATTTTTTTTTTCAAAAAAAAAAAGCCCCAAATTCAAATGCACTTAAAGAAAAGAATGTTGAAAGAATTGATGTATATTTATCCAATGGAATAGGATACAGCAAATCAAACACAATATGGATGAACATTATTCACAAGTGCTGAGATCTCAGCTCAGCAAATTGGTGCATTTATTGTTACCATGTCTTTATGTGTTTGTCATACTAAAGAACAAAGAATACATAACACTCATTTAGACATGTGGACTAGGGAAGATTTGGCTTTAATGTAAAATCCTTTTGTTGCTCTTATGTTACTTCAGAAAAATGACATAATTTCCTGAACTTGGTTTACTCTGAAAATTCAGAAGCTAATATCTATTTCATGTGTGGGTATTAATGGTATACTTCTAACTTAGGGCTCACTACATACTTGTCTTTTAATAACAAATTCAAAAAGAAAATCCAATGTAATAATTATAAAATCATTTACTATTTTGTTATGACTTTGCATGTTTCTAATTTTACTAGATTGAGCTGACATTCCTTTTTATTTCCACTGTCATGTTAGTCATTGACTCTAAGTGAATGATTATGTTTTCATATCTACCTCTCCATGAGATTGTAGATCACTTATGTTTTCTTCCTTTCCTTGAATTGTCCCTTATTTTTTTCTCATTGGTGAATATTTAAGTTATCCCAGATAAATAGCAGGCACATTAAGACAATTTGTTTAAATCTCACTGATGATTTGGGTATAGTCAATGACTTACATACTGCTGCCTCAGGGAACTCCACAAAATGGGAGGCAGACCATAAATTCTTTCTATCAAAGAAAAATGAATCATAATTTGAGAGAAAAAAACCTGACTCTTCATTACATGTACATTGGTCAGATTTTTTATGATACTAAAGGTGACATGGATCTTAGTAATTTTTTATGACTCCTGGACTTTGACTATAGACACTTCTGTGGTTATGGACAGCTGATTTGTTCATGAACATCACTAATATTCCTTGTCAGCTTTGTTAACTTGTGTTGCCTGGGAGAAGGATAGTGCTTCTAAGGCATTAAATCTTATGAACTGATCATATGGCACAGATCTATTTGATTTATGTGACCTGATAGTAGGAATTTGGATAGTGCAAGTGAAGATGAAGATAGAAAAATTGGAAAATTTCATCACTGTCCTCATGTAATAGAAGCTGATTAAGGTTAAAATTGTAGTTAAAACAAAGGACACCTAGGTTCATTTCAATGTCAGATAAACAACAAATATATTTAGTGTAAGTTTGTCCTATGCTATATTTGAGTAACAAATATTTTAATACAAGTTTGTACCATTCAATAAAAGATGAACTAGGAATTCATTTCAGCTAAGCATTTCTCATGAAAACCTTGAAGCTATTATTGTTGGTTTTGATTGTTTTGTATTTTTTTTCCCTATTGCATAACTTACTACTGGGTCTGGACTGTCAGAATAGGCATTAAAAACTGAGGAAACTGAAAATTAATAGTATGATTTTAAGTAATGGAGTTACAGAAAACCCCTTAGCCCCAAATAATTTCTAACTCATACCACCATATCTAAACAGTTAAAAATTAGTTATTCCCCATATGTTAGTGAAAACTTTGTGGCACACACTCCTTTGTCGAATGTATGGACAGATGAGTAGAAAATGGGGACAAAAAGTAAATTAATAATAGGAAGAGGCAGAGTATGGGATGTCTTGGGTGTTCTTTTTTTACTTTTATTTTTTTTGGAGTAATGAAAATATTCAAAAATTGATTGTGGAGATGAATGCACAGCTATAGAATGATACAGTGAACAATTGATTGTACACTTTGGATGGTTTTATAGTATTTGAAAATATCTCAATAAAATTGCCTAAAAAATCAACAAACAAGTAAAAATAGTCATTCCTTGGCATACCTCTGTATCCTGAGGACCTCTCATAGTTACTCCTAATTGAAGGTATTAAAATGTATATTTTAAGATGTTCATTATCGGATATGGCATATTCTTTTCCATAACAAAGAAATGGACAGGGTGGAAGAATCCAGACAACTTAAAAGGAGATAGTACCTGTTCTAGTTTGCTAATGCTGCAGAATGCAAAACACCAGAGATGGACTGGCTTTTATAAAAAGGGGGTTTATTTGGCTATACAGTTACAGTCTTAAGGCCATAAAGTGTCCAAGGTAACACATCAGTAATCAGGTACCTTCACTGGAGGATGGCCAATGGCGTCCAGAAAACCTCTGTTAGCTGGGAAGGCACGTGGCTGGCATCTGCTCCAAAGTTCTAGTTTCAAAATGGCATTCTCCCAGGACGTTCCTCTCTAGCAAGCTTGCTCCTCTCCAAAACCTCACTCACAGCTGCGCTCCGTCCAGTCTCTTTGAGTCAGCATGTTTTATATGGCTCCACTGATCAAGGCCCACCCTGAATGGGTGGGGTCACACCTCCATAGGAGTATCCCACCAAAGTCACCACCCACAGCTGGGTGGGGCACATTCCAAGCAAATCTAACCAGCACCAAAACATCTGTCCCACAAGACCACAAAGATAATGGCATTTGGGGGACACAATACATTCAAACCGGCACATTCCACCCCATGGACCCCAAAATGACATTATCTTTCCAAATACAAAATACATTCATTTCATCACAATATCACAAAAACTTAAATCATTTCAGTAACAAAAGTTAAGTACAAGATCCGATCAAAATCAAATATAGGCGTGGTCAGTCCTAAGGCATACTATTCCTTTAGCTTTGGATCTGTGGACTTAGAACAAGTTATATGCTTCCAATATACAAACGAGGGACATTCATAGGATAAACATTCCCATTGCCATAAGGAGAAACAGTAAGGAAAACAGGGTTAATAGGACCAAAACAGTTCCTAAAACCTGCAGGACAAACTCCATTAGATTTCAAAGTCTGAGAGTCATTAACAGAACAATGTTGCATCCTTGGGGCTTGAGAGAGCGGGAGTCTAACCCTTCCTAAGGACCTCCGCGGCAGCCCTTTCCTCTCCAAACACTTGGGTGAGCACTCCAACACATCCACACATTGGGGAGACCACCTTCTCGGCCCCACCCTCCTCAAACATCGGGGCAGCTCCCGGATTCCCTTCCATCTCTGGGGCACACGCTCAACCC